>JAAGEH010000137.1:5476102-5628841 GCA_011751065.1 Lasiurus cinereus
CCAGCCAATCGCGAGAGACTGCGCGCAGCCCCTCCCTCTGGACCAGCCAATCGCGAGAGACTGCGCGCCTGAGCGCCAATCCAGAGCGAGGGGCAGGTCACGTGGTGCCGGGGAGGGAGTATAAATGTCCCGAGCAGCCGGCCCGCCCGCTGGGTGTGCACGTGCTTCCAGAACATGCGGTGCGCGCCCGCCCGCACAAAAGCGGAGAGGCTGGCCTGCCGCCTGGCTCCCCAGTGTGCTCTGGGTTCTGCAAGAATTCCACAATTTGGTGGCTCACCTCATTTCCTACACTAAAGGTATCATTGCCTCTTTCAGAGCCAAGAAATGGTGGGATTTAAGTGTAGGTGCATTATGACCTATGTACCCAGGCTGCCACCAGAGAGTGTCATGCCTTTGCACTGCTCATAACCCTGCCTTTCTGTCCTGCATCAGAACTGCTCACCACATGGACCTCACAGACCATTGGTAGTTCTTGGCTTTATTAGGTGGGCAATCTACTCCAGAGCACACTCCACCAGCATTTCCCTGAAAACGTCTTTCTTTTTTTATTTGAAAATTTAAAATTACCCTCTAGGGGCTATGGCGACAGGTCTCAATTTGCCCCTGAAAGTGTACACATCCTTTTCACTCACACTGCTTCTTAAAAACTTGGTTTCTGAAAAGCGTCCTTTATTTTTGTCCTTTCCTCTCCCTCACACCCCTGGAGGTGGGAGGGGGTGGAAACTTAGGGAATTTACATCTGAAAGAAAACCTTGAACTTGCAGTCCAGCTCTAAGATGAAATTAAGTTGCTGCAGAAAGTGCCACTCCACTGGATCTGAGAGGCATGACATATAATGGGACCTGCAACGTTTTGTTGAAATGAATGAACTCGATGTATTGTAGCCTCGCAGTTCACAGGACAGTGGTAGCTTTATGGAATTCCATGTTTAATCAATCCATCAGGGACAAAGAAATCTTTTCAGTTTGGTCACTGACTGCTTATTTCATGGGTTTAAGTTTGGAAAATCCAAATGAACCCTAAATATTTGCACTCACATTGCTTGGGCAAAATTAGGCAAAAGAGCCATAGAAAGCTATAAAGATTTCAAAGTGGAGGTGATCTGTGCCAACTGTTGCATATTTTTAAATCCCAGAGGACAAAGGGTGCATGCATCTGTCGCAGCTAGGAACCCAGAGGGAGAAAACAACATCCAAATCAGAACAACCACCTCTATGCTTCAGAGGAGGGTAGTTGGGCTATGCGAGAATAAATAGCATGGTGAGTATTGCTTAAGTTTCTTTCAATCATTTGCTACTAAAATGTCCACGGCTTCTTATGAGCTCTTTGAATTTGAGAAATATTTTGAAAGTCAAGTCTTAAGACTCTACTCACCCCTGCTGACCCTTGTTTCTCAGATTGTAAATTGCAGAGATTATGAAAGCTACATATAGGAGTAATTCTTTTTTAAGTATATTTTCATTGATTTCAGAAAGGAAGGGAGGGGGCGGAGAGAGAGAAACACCAATGATGAGAGATAATCATGGATCGGCCACCTCCTGCACATCCCACACTGGGGATCCAGCCCACAACCCAGGCATGTGCCCTTGACTGGAATCAAACCCAAGACTCTTCAGTCCGCAGGCTGACGCTCTACCCACTGAGCCAAACCAGCTAGGGCAGGAGTAATTCTTATTGCAGGGCAAGTCATCAAAGTAAAATACGGGTCAACTATAGGCCTTAATTTGGGTTCCCCTAAAAGCAGACCCTGAGATGGAATATGAGTCATTTATTTGGACGGTGGATGAAACACCCAGTAGCAGGGTGGAGAAGTAGAAGAAGGAAGAGAAAAGAGACAAGCCGCCTATTTGCATGGTGGGAGATTTGCACTCATGTCCGCTGGGAGCCTATGGAGCACACACACTTCCGAGTTATTCTACCCCAGAGGCCAGAAGCTCCAGTATTTAGACACCAGTTCCTGTCATTTATTGGCTGAGCAATACTCCCAAGGGAGCATTCATTTCTCGGCATTTCTGGGCTGCTGCCTGGATGGTAAAGCAGGCTCTGAGGCCAGAGAAAACCTCCAGGCCCCTGTGGGTGTGCTGGGAAGAGGCAGGAGCAAAGAAGGGCTCTAGGCAGAGCACCACTAGAAAGTGCTGGCCTCTCTGATTGTCGCTGCAGTTTTCCCCTGAAGGAGTGACTACAATTGCATTTGGAAATCATTCCCCGGGTCATTGCTGACCTCTTGTCCCCAGCCCTTTGCGCAGTGCTGTCACATGGTAGCTCCTGAAACACCTTGGTTGAATGAACCAATAAGTGATTTACCGTATTTTCCACCATATAAGACGACTGGGTGTATAAGACGACCCCCAACTTTTCCAGTTAAAATAGAGAGTTTGGGATATACCCACCCTATAAGATGACACCCGGCATATAAGATGACCCATAATTTTTGAGAAGATTTTCCTGGGTTAAAAAGTCGTCTTATATGCCGGAAAATACGGTACTCCATCCATGCTTATTATTGCTGTCATTTAAAGAAAGCAAAAGCTCATCACACAATTTTGAAACTGTTTCCAAATGTGTTCACCCCACCCCAACAAGACAGCATCTAAAACTACCATACAGATTGGCAGAATGGCCGAGGGTGGGAGCAATGGCAATATGCACACTGTCAGTGAACGGGTGCACAGGAGCCAGCTTCCCAGAGACCAATTTGTCAATATTTATCAATATTTCAAAGGTTCCTATTTTGTGACAACAACTACACCAGCAGGAATTTTGCCTTACAGACATACTTGTGGAAGGGTACAGCAATATGCATGTAAGATGTCCACTGCAGCTGTCTTTGTAACAGTGAATCCCTGGATAGTAAGTTAGCTATCCACCAACATCATAAAGGCTGAAAAAAGTATAGTAACTCCGCACAATGAAGGCATTAAAAAGAATGAGGAACATCCTTATAGGATGACAGAGAAGTCCAAGACATATTAAGAGAAAATACCAGTTCTAAAACAGCATGTTCACTGTGACCCCACATGTGTCAAACGATGAGGTGGTATGCTCATTTAGGCAGATAAAATGTCTAGAAATCAAACACCCCTGTTTCCAAATCTATGTGACATCGTAGAGTGGTTTAATTTGATGTGGCCCTTACCCTACAAGTAAATTCATTGGCTCCTTTGGCAACTAGATGTCACGTATATTTCATCCTTACCAAAAGTTCCACAAAGTGGGTGGTAACACCCCAGATAGCAGTCACTGTCCAAACCCTGCTGGGGCAGACTGGCAGACCCTGAGCAGCGGATCAATGGATTGCTCCGACACATGTTTCTGTGAAAGAGAGGCTAAGGGATTGCTTGGCTGTAGACACCAAAACAGCCCCATTCACCTGCCTCCTTAGGCTTTTATTGTCACAACAGCCTGAACTCAAATTAACCTCTAGACACAGTCAGCAGGGCAAGCCTCCTTCAGAGAGCACATGCTTCTGCAAGGTCAGGTCTTAAAGACTAAACAGAGATTCCAGCAAAACACCCTGGGGATAGGATTTCTTTGGAACAGTCAAGGCAGGCGCTGACACCTTTGGCAAGGTCCCCTCAGAGGCCCTGACCTTTTGGAGAGTCCTTCTTACAGACATTCAAGTCCTGTGCTTCCCTACACAAACCCTATTCATATCCCATGACCCACCCCAAATGCCTCCTCCATGGCCTCCTTCCTGCATACCTGCTCTAGGGACAGGAAGTGGGGCTGGAAAGGCAGAAAATGCCCAGGCAGTGAGCGGCAGGAGTTAGTACACAAAGACCAACTTCCGAGGATCTGGGGCAGGACATTTTCAAGGTGTGTCCCATGGTCTCTCAGAAGCTCTCTGGCAGGATGGGATGGGTCCTTACCGGCAGCAGTGACCTGCTCATCACGCACCCTGTGTTGGTTTCTCCTTGCCCTATCTCACCTTCCCCATTCCTTCCCTGGGCTTCCTGAAAAAACGCTCCCAAATGAAATAATTGCATCTAAATCTTCATCTGAGGGCCTGTTATCAAATGTTTATCTTGGAATCTGCTTAGGCTACCTCACCATTGAATAGGCCAAGAAACTGGGAGTCTTAAAGGTGTAGGCAATGCACGTGAGGCCGTATGGCTTCTAGGTTGAACTATAGGAAAATTCCATTCCTAAAATGGTCAAATGCCAGCCATTTCACATGGTTTAACCTAATAATACTCGAGCAGAAGTTTGAATGCAGATTGAGAACAAAGCTTGTTGTTTTCAAAGTGATCCTAGTAGGTGTGGCCGGGGGTGGACTAAGCTGTGCTTTAAGTGGCAGCAAAGGTACATTGCACACATTTTGTACACAGGTTATGAGCTCGGGCTTTGGATTGAGTCAGACTTTGGTTCAAACCCTGCTTCTTATTCTTGTGCAGTGTTGAGCAAGTTACCTAATTCTGGGGAGCCCCCATTTCATCACATATACAAAGTATTCACCTCATACATTTCTTGAAAAAGTCATCTGAGATACAATGCAGCTGGAGCCTGGCACATTGTAAGCCCTGCCTACATGGGTACTTGCTCAAGATGGGAAAATCAACTCAACTCAACTTCACTCAAACAAGCTGGAGCAGAAAAGGGCATGTGCTGGGTCATCAGGCCAAACAAAGAACATGGGTAAGCTGGCCTTGGGGAGCTAAATTCAGGGACTTGGGACACCTTTTTCTACCCACATTCCTGCTTCTTTCTGTTTCCTTCTGGGAGACATTCTTCAGGTGTCAGATCCCAAGGCTGTAGCTGACTATTGATGAAAGGGAGCTTTATTCCAGAAAGGTCCCTGAGGCGTCTGGCTTTGACTCATACACTCCCATGGCCAAGGAAAAATGGTCAGGCCGAGCCATTTACCCTCTTACGGGGATGGGAAGAGAGGGGCTGTTACCAGCAGAAGTATATTAAAGGCATTCTTAGCAAACACAAATCAAACCTGTTTCTCTCAATTTCAGCAATCATTCTCATAAACACTAATCTTTTTTTTTTTAATTGCAGTAGTGCCCCCATCTGTGGTTTTGATTTCTGCAATTTCAGTTACCTGTGGTCAACCCATGTCTGAAAATATTAAATGGAAAATTCCAGAAATAAACACTTTGTAAGTTTTAAATTGTGCACTGTTCTGAGTAGTGTGAGGAAGTCTCTGGCTGTCCTGCCCAGTCCCACCTGGGATGTGAATATTACCTCTGTCCTGCTTCTCCATGACCCCACCTATCAGTCATTTAGTAGCCGTCTCAGTGATCAGTGAGACCACACTCAAGCTTATATTGTTATATTTGTCTATTTTGTTATTAGTTATTATTGTTAACTTCTTACTGTGTCTATTCATGAGTTAAACTTTATCCTAAGTATGTGTGTATAGGAAAAAACATAGCATATATAGCGTTTGGTACTATCTTCAATGTCAGGAATCCACTGGGGTTTTCTGAACATATTCCCCAAGGACAGGGGGAGGGGACCACTGTAATAAAGTTTATGGTTAAGAGAAGCTGTAGGTTTAGAGGAAAATTGAGCATGAAGTATGAAGAGTTCCTATATACTCCCTCCTTCCCCTCCCTACCCTACCAGTTTTCCCTATTATTAACATCTGGCATTGGTATGGTACATCTATCCTACATAATAAAGAGCTAATATGCTAATTAAACCAAACAGCAGAATGACCATCCAGACGACCTTCCAGACAAAGCCAGGGCTGCAAGGGCCAACCCCCTTGCACGAATTATATATACTAGTATATATATAAAAGCCTAAGAGACCAGCCAACCAGCTGGTAGTTATGATGTGCACTGCCCACCAAGGGGCAGATGCTCAACACAGGAGCAAAAACCACAGGTATGGAAACATGGAACAGACTGACAAATCTCAGAGGGAAAGGGGGAAGGGGAGGGTAAGAAGAGATTAAGCAAAGATCTTATATGCAGACCAGAGGCCCTGTGCATGTATTTGTGCACTGGTGGGGTCCCTCCGCCTGACCTGTGGGAATTGACCAGCCTCCAACATCCCCCAAGGGGTCCCAGGCCTAGGGACCCCACCAGTGCATGAATTCATGCACTGGGCCTCTAGTTTGTTATAATTATCAAACCAATATTGATACCTTATTGCTTACTAACTCGCATGATCTGCACTAGGGCTTGTGCTTGGTGCTGTACGTTGTGTGGTTTTGCCAAATGCATCATGTCACGTGTCCACCATGACCATATCACACAGAACAGTGTCACCACCTTGAACCTCTCCTGTGCTCCCTCTATTCATTCTTTCCTTCCACCCTAACCCCAACTACTTCTCTTTTTACTGTCTCTGGTTTTGACTAAAACATTGTTTTGAATAAACACTTGCTGAGAATTTGAAAAATATACACTTTAGTTTAAACAAACTTTCCAGGGCAGCATGGATACTATTTTACAAACTGGTAAAATTACTTTTTTATAAAATATGTATTTTATTGACTTTTTACAGAGAGGAAGGGAGAGGGATAGAGAGTTAGAAACATCGATGAAAGAGAGACATCCATCAGCTGCCTCCTGCATACCCCTTACTGAGGATGTGCCCACAACCAATGTACATGCCCTTGACAGAATCGAACCTGGGACCCTTCAGTCCACAAGCTGATGCTCTATCCACTGAGCCAAACCGGTTAGGGCAAAATTACTTTTCTTAATATATTTTTTGTATTGATTTCAGAGAGAAAGGGAGAGAAAGAGAGAGATAAAAACATCAATGATGAGAGGGAATCATTGGTTGGCTACCTCCTGTACATTGGACCGAGCCTGCAACCCAGGCATGTGCCCTTGACCAGAATCAAACCTGGGACCCTTTGGTCCACAGGTCGATACTTTACCCACTGAGCCAAAACAGCTAGGGCAAAACTTACTTTTTTTTCCCCAAAAATATATTTTATTGATTTTTTTACAGAGAGAAAGGGAGAGGGACAGAGAGAAACATCGATGAGAGAGAGACCTCCATCAGCTGCCTCCTGCACGACCTCCCCCCCCACCACTGGGGATGTGCTCGCATCCAAGGTACATGCCCTTGACCTGAATTGAACCTGGGACCTTTCAGTCCTCAGGCCAATACTCTATCCACCGAGCCACACCGGTTAGGGCAGAACTTAATTTTTTTAATAGACAACTTCTATAAAAAGTCCTCTTGTGTTCTTACAAACTTGTCTCACCCCAATTTGCCTCTTCTCATCCTCTGCACTTGAATACCCCTGTCCCTGTGTTCTGGCATCTTTTGAACTGGAAAACCCATTGCATTTAGATGAGTTTAGTGCCTGTTAATTGGAAATCAAAGCTGCAGTGCTTGGCAGGATGTTAGATGACTGGAGAGTAACTTTGTGTGGATTGGCAGGAGGAGGAGTATTCAGGGGGACAGTACCATATCTTCCGGCGTATAAGACGACTTTTTAACCCAGGAAAACCTTCTCAAAAGTCGGGGGTCGTCTTATACGTCCAGTTGTCTTATACCCCGGAAAATACAGTAGTCAGAGCATGTTGCTGGGCACTTGTTTGATTTTCTTTTGGTTTTTCTTCCCATTTTATTTCCGGTCCTGATTGCAGTAGGAGCTGACTTCACAGCTGTAACACCACTTGCAGCTTCTTGACATTGCTGGCAATTTGTTTATTTCTTCTCTTCATTGCTTCCTTCTGTCCCCCACCCCCAACCTAATTTCTCTTTGGAAGCATCTTGTTCAAAAACAAACAACAAAATCTATTCTAAGGAAAACCTATAACTAAAAATCTGCACAGCATTCTCCATACTAAAAAGCACTTTAGGGATCGCCTTTATTTCTCTCAACAAATAAACATTTTCCCAAGGCTTAAGCAAAGGTACCGCTGCTACAGTCTATGGAGAGACGGGCAAAGTCTGATACTATATTAAAACACGGATGCCTTCATGTTCAAAATATATACAGATAACATATAAAGATTGTATTGGCTGAATAATCTCTTCAAAGATATTTCAGCAACACTTTATTACTTTTTTATTGGTGGTACATTTAACAATGGTAAAACGTTTCACTATGATTCTCATCCTATGGTTCTCTCTGAAAGGGAGGAAGAGATCAATATTTTTAAAAGCCGAAACCGGTTTGGCTCAGTGGATAGAGTGTTGGCCTGCGGACTGAAAGGTCCCAAGTTCTTCGATTCCGGTCAAGGGCATGTACCTTGGTTGCAGGCACATCCCCAATGGGGGGCGTGCAAGAGGCAGCTGATCAATGTCAGCTGATCGATGTTTCTAACTCTCTATCCCTCTTCTTCCTCTCTGTAAAAAATATTAAAAAAATAAAATAAAATCCACAGTAAACTCCTGAGTTCAACCGGAATGGATTGGGCTTATACTGTGGCAAATTGCTACGATTCACAAATACAAAGGCATTTGGAGTTTGGGGTGCATGATGGTTTCAGGGATCAACATCTTGAAGGGAATTGCTGGCAGTGGGGAACAGAACTGGGCAGAGAGAGAGGAATTGAACTGCAAGGCAAGTTCCATAGAGTCTCCCCCACCCTGGCACGGAGCTCCAGAGCGAGAATCGTTCATCACAGCAATCCTAGATGGGGCTGAACTGGCTGGGATTCAATACCCCATTCAATCAGTCGTTGATGGTGAGTTACTAAGGGAAGGAGAACCCAGGGCCAGGGGGCTGTTTGTGGCAGAAGCAGACCCTGAAGGGGCTGCACACACTTCCCTTGAAGGGGATTGGAAGGCATATCTCCGAGTCTACCCATAGGCCACTGGGAAGAACATCCCCGGATCTACTTGTCCCACAATGTAGGATAAGCGAGGATAGACGTGTGTGCAGGTTGCTAGGGAAGCATGGAACAGGGACTGGGCCAGGGGGAGGGTTAGGTTCCAGACTAGGGGATGAAGATTTATGTTTCCAGAGAGCATTTCATTGGAGGTTCCCAAGCACTGATGTCATCTGCTACCTCATTGGATTGGGACTTGTAAGAATTTATTTCCCCATTGAAGTGAGCTATTCAAAGCAATTTCAACACGGAGCCGGGAAGAAGCTCTGGCAGTTTGTTGGTTGCGGGGGGTGGTGGGGGAGGAGGGAGGCGGCGTGTGTTTACCACTTACTCAATGGCAACACTCACATGGCTGGTCAGTTGAGTCCAATATTCCATTCTGTGAGGACAAGCTGGGTAGGATGAGGGTCTCTGGAAACATACAGAGGTTGAGTCTAGCCAGCTGAGTTGTGTTCCCAGATGTTCTTTAAAAAATATGTTTATTATTGATGTCAGAGAGGAAGGGAGAGGGAGCGAGAGAAGCATCCGTGATGAGAGAGAATCATTGATTGGCTGCCTCCTGAGGAGGGAGCCTGCAACCCAGGCATGTGCTGTGACCGGGAATTGAACCGTGACTTCCTGGTTCATAGGTCGATGCTCAATCACTGAGCCACACCGGCTGGGCATGCTCCCATATCTTTGTGCTATCATATGAACGAACTCTCTGGCTCTGGAGAAAGATGCAGGGAGCTGACTGAATGTTCCACATGTTTTAAGAAGTATGGCATCAGATAGAAACAGTCAAACTATTATCAAAACTGCACACGGTGCTCTCTTCGGCAACACACATACAGAGAAGATTAGCATGTGCAAGGGTGGCATGTATACTTGGGAAGTGTTCCATATTTCTCAGTCACAGAGTTCAAAAAATAACGGTTACAGGGATGCTCAAACAACTTACTAACTACAATGCACTTAATGAGAACTACAGCAACCTGAAAAAGAAAGACATCCTGAAGAAGAGCCAGTCAGAAATAATGAATACCTTATCCGACATCAAGAACACACTGCATTGCCTGGCTGGCGTGGCTCAGTGGTTGAGCATTGACCTATGAACCAGGAGGTCACAGTTGATTCCTGGTCAGGGCACAGGCTGGGGTTGCGGGCTTGATCCCCAGCAGGGAATGTGCAGGAGGCAGCCAGTCTGTGATTGTCTCTCATCACTCATGTTTCTGTCTGTCGCCCCCTCCCTTCCTTTGTTCCTGTCACAGTTTCTAAAAGACACAAGGCCTTTGCAGGAGCTGTTTCTACTGTCTGGAATTCTCCACCTCCACCCTTCATGCCTCACCCCCACTCCCCAGTGGGCCATGCGGTCTTCTGTGTGACAAAGCCCCTCGAATGATATTCCTCATCTTTGTAAAAACATTTGTTCTACCATCAAAGATTCCAGTCTTTTCTGTGTCCAGCACAGAGCCACTGGGAGAAGGAACTAAACTCAGGTTTACATAGGTATACAATCCAGTGTTACATACTACATGTTTTATGTTTCAAGTCATTTACAATTCAAATCTTTAAATTTGCAAAATAATGTTTACCTTCAAATACCCAGATGGAAAGCACAATCTATAGAGTAACTGTTTGTAAGTATAAATGCATAAATCTCTCATAAAAATCATCCACTGAGAAATTTTTAAGAAGTGAATCAGGATGCTTCTTGCAATTTTTCCGATGGCAACTCAACTCGGATGACAATGACATAAAATGCCACACGCTTGAAATCTGATCATTCACTTTTAAGTAACTTGTAAGTTAAGTGGCCATTAAAAGAATTTTAAAGTCAGGCATTAGTCTATAAAGTTATGTAGCTTGAGTTCTTATCTTTATACTAGTAGCCCCGCGCATGAATCTATGAGCCAGTAAGTAGCTCGCCAGTAGCTCGCTGCTGCCCCCCAGTAGTTCTCTGCCTGGTGCCCCGCCCTCCTGTAGCTCCCTCTGCCCCCCTATTAAAAAAAAAAGATTCCAGTCCTTTTTCTCATTTGTCACGTTGCTCTGCGCAGAATTCATTGTGAGGGAAATAGTCCACAGGAGAGATCACTGGCCCAGGTTTTCCTTCTCATCCAAAAGTGTCACGTTGGGTAGAGAAACTGCGTGATGCAAATACCCAAAATCCTCTTCCAGTCCTTTTTAGAGTCTCAAGTTCACGGCCATAAAGAATGTCCATAGACTTTTAGGCCTCCTGGGAAGGAAGCAAATAATTTACTTGGGCAACTGTGAGCTGGGTCTCCTCCTTCCATGACACCTGGGTGTTCGGAGCTAATGGCAGGCTGCATGCCTTTCCTGGACCAAAGCCTCGTCCCTGTTTGCTTCCACTTCAGCACAGAGCACTTCCGCCTGCCCCCAGGGTCATTCCCGCCGCCTGCATTCCCCCTCTGGCCTAGTGTGCATTCCTCACGAAGCCATCAGCCTCAGTCTGCTCAACCGTATCAGCGTGGGACACTTTTTCAAACTTATAAACTAGCTTCCCTCAGAAGCTTCAACATCTTATAGCTTTCCCCCACCTCCTCCCCTCTAACCCCCAGGATCCTCCAGACAGTGTCTCTGTCACCCCTTTTTCTTCCTTTCCCTGGGGGGAAAAAAAGGGCTTTCTGGCTCCCATCCGCCAGTGACCGTGTTTAAGCTAAAAGCAATCTGCAGTTTAACTGGAATTCCAGGATGCAACCGAGGGCCTTATCTTAGAAACTCACACACCACTTGCCATTCTGCCCTGCCAATGGCCTTTTAAGGCAGCTGCTCTACTAGAAAAGTCTAGGCTTTATCTCCACTGGGTTCAAGGTGTTATCTTTGGTAGAGAAAGAACGACAGAGACTGTTTATAGAGTAGAAATAAGGAAGCCGCAGCAAGCAGTAGTTGGATTCCTTTGTTCGAAGACCTGGCTAGCTGAGTCTGGTTTAGAGCATGACCGTTAGGCTGAGGGAACGGGTTCAAATTCCATCTCCACCCCTGTGACCAACTGGGCCACCTTGGCCAAGTGTTTTGTTCTCTCTAATACTGACTTTGCTCTATCCAATGAGCACAATAAAAAGCTCCATCACATAGCTGTTTCAAAGATGAAAGGAGATAAATGTTCGAATTACACATTCAAACATTGTAATGTGCAGCGATAACAACATTTATGATTTTAATCATTTTTAAGTGTACAGCGTTAAGTACGTTCCCACTGTTGTACAATCAATCTCCAAAACTTACTTGTCTCAAAAACGGAAGCGCTACCCCTGTTCCCTCCCCCTCAACGTTAGCAACCACCCTTCTACTTCTTGTTCCTATGAATCTAATTTCTCTTCGTGCCTCATATTTGTGCGCTCACTCAGCGTTTGTCTTTTGGTAAACTAGTCTTCACGGAGTCTGATGTCCACAAGGTTTGTCCACATTGTAACATGTGGCAAGACCTTCCTTTTCAGGGCTGAATCACATGCTACTGTGTGCATGCAGCACATTTCATTGACTCACTCATGTGTGGATGGATATTTGGGCTGCTTTCTCCAGCTCTGGGCTACTGTGAATAGTGATGTTAGAAACGTGGGTATGCAACTATCTTCGACACCTTGGTTTTAATTCTTTTACATATATACCCACAAGAGGTATGGCTGGATCTTAGGGCAGTTCTATTTTGAATATTTTGAGGAATGCCCATACTGTTTGCTAAAGTGGCTGCACCAACTGACATTCACACTAACAGCCTAAAAGTGTGCCAATTTCTCTACATCCTAACCAACACTTGTTATTTTGTTTTGGTTTCTGATGGCAGCCATCCCATGAGTGTGAGGTGATATTTTTCTTGTGGTTTTGATTTGCATTTCCCTAATGATCAGTGAACTTGAGCACCCTTTCATATGCTTTTTGGATTCTTGTCTGTCTTCTTTGGAGATATGTCTAGTCAAGTCTTTTGCCCGTTTAAAAAGTTTTTAAGTGCTAGAGGCCCAGTGCACAAATTCATGCACTGGTGTGATTCCCTAGGCCTGGCCAGCAATCAAAGCACGAGTGTCTGGTGTGGAAGGGCAGGTCCCAGCTGACCTCAGGGCCCTGGGAAGCACCTGGCCCCTGCTTGCACCCGCTTTGGTCTGGTGCCTCCCATCATCTGCTCCATCATCCCACTATGGTCCCACTCTTGTAGAGCCTATTGGAGCCGGTAGCTCCTCCACTGCTGCCCACTGCCAGTGCCGTGTCGCCAACGCCTGCCATGTTCCACACGTCATGGCGAGCGGTTGAACTCTGGGTGTCCCAGTCAAACTCTTGGTCAAACAGCCAGCCAAGGGGACAATGTGCATATTAGGCTTCTATTATATAAGATTATTGGCATACAATAGTGTATTCATTTCAGGTGTACAACATAGTGATCCAACATTTATAAACCTTATGATGTGATCACCACACTAACATTAGTAACCATCTGTCACTGTGCCAAGTTTTTACAATAGTATTCATTATACTAGGGACCCAGTGCACAAATTTGTGCACCTTGAAAGGAACTGTGGTGGGCACAGGACCAGGTCTCAGCCCATGAGGCTGTGATGGGCACAGGGCTGGGTCTCAGCCCATCCTTTGTGCTTCTTCCTGACCCCTCCTGCCACAGCCCCCAGTCCCCTGTCTGCCAGCAGCCCCACTACCACCACTGCTGGCCCACTCATACCTGCTGATGGCATGGAGCAATTAGGGCCAGCACCAGTAGTGGATGCAAGCGGGGCTGGCGCCATCAGTGAGTGCAAGTGGCAGATGCTGCCCTGATTTCCCCTCAGGAGCTGAGGGAGGTAAAGAAACTCTCAGGGATGATTGGGGCTGGCTGGCACCACTTGCACCCACTGATAGTGCCAAGCAATTGGGTGCTGGTTGCCAGCAGCAGGTGCAAGCGGTGGCTCTGGCACTGGCTGTAGATGCGAGCAGGGCCATCACCAGCAGCAGGGGCAAGAGGCGGCTGCTGGCCCCAATTGCCCCTCAGGAGCAGGGGGGGGTGGAAAAGCCCTCAGGGATGATTGGGGCTGGCAGCTGCTGCTCACACCCGCTTACTGCGCCAAGTGATCAGGGCTGGGTGCATGGCTCTGGCAGCAGGAGCAAGCAGGGCCAGTGCTGGCAGCAGGTGCAAGTGCCTGGTGGGACCACAATGCACAGGAGCAAAGAATTTTCAGTAACCACCAGAGGCTGGCCCTGATGACAGTGACCAGCACCCCGTCTTGGTCTGGTGCCCCTGCTCACCTGCTCCACCATCCCACTGCAGCCAACACCCACCATGTTCTACGCTCTTCTGCCTGCTGCCATTGCCTTCCATGTTCCATGCACATGCCCCCACGTTGTCAGCGCACGTCATAGTGACTGGCTGGTTGTTCGGTTGTTCCACCGTTAGGTCTATTTGCATATTAGGGTTTTCTATATATAGATCCCCTATGCTGTTTACTACATCTCTGTGGCTAATTTATCTTATAAATGAAAGTTTGTGCTTCTTACTAGTATTTCCCTTCAGCTTTTTCACCCATCTTCCCATCCCCAGATTTGTTCTTTTGTTGTTAAGCTGTAGGAGTTCTTCATATATTTTGGATACTAACCACTTATCAGGTAGATGGCTGGCAAATATTTTCTCCCATTCTGTAGGTCGCCTTTTCACTCTGTTGACTGTGTCCTTTGATGTACGGAAGTTTTTGGCTTTGATATTGTCCAATTTCTCTACTATAACTGGTTGCCTGTGTATTTGTGTCATGTCAAAAAAATTGCCCAATCCAATGGCATGAAGTTTTTCCCTATGTTTTCTTCTCAGCATTTGAAAACTGTAGGTCTTTGATCCATATTGAGTTATTTTTATATCATAGAAGGCAAGGGTCTCACTTCATTTTTTTGCATGCAGAGATTCAGTTTTCTGAACACCCTTTGTTGAACACATCATCCTCTCCCTATTGAAGGGTCTTGGCACCTTGTGAAGATAATTCTATATTTGTTTTTCTGGTTATTTGATTCATAGCTGCCTCTCTCTCACTAATTGATAAGCTCCAAGAAGACAAGAATCGTGTTGACTTTGCTGACTCTTATCCCCTCAGTTCTAGTATATAATACAGGCTTAGTCATCTTTAATTTAATGAGCAAATAAATGCTTGAAAACACTTAGCACAGTGCCTGGCACGAAATAAAAATTTTAATAAGCTATCATTATCATCGCTATTGCCAGTCAACCTATTTTACCCTTTACCTGAAATTCACTTTGCTTAATCCTAATAAAAAATAAAAAAATAAACTGATTGCCTCAGAGAAACACATGAAAGCCAATATCAGGGTGTGCAATGATTATGGCTTTGGAATCTGATTGACTTGGTTCAAACATTGGTTCATCTCTAACTGTGTAATCCTTGGCACGTTACTCAACCTTTCTTCAAGTCTCAGTTTCCTCATCTGTAAAATAACAGGGCAATAATAGCTATCTGTTAAAGGTCTGTGGATTAAATGAAATATGTGCAACATCTTTGCATCGTGTCTGACATTTATAATACGCCCTCAATAAGTAGTTCTTCTGTTATTTCTTTTTTTAATATATTTTTGTTGATTTCAGAAAGAAAGGGAGAAGGAGAGAGAAACATTAATGATGAGAGACAATCATGGATTGGCTGCCTTCTACACGCCCCCTACTGGGGATCAAGCCCACAACCCGGGCATGTGCCCTCGAGTGGAATCAAAGCTGGGACCCTGCAGGCTGACACTATCCACTGAGCCAGACCAGCCAGGGCAATTCTGTTATTTCTTTACAGACCATTAGACTCTATGATTTCCCCTTTGTTTGGTTTGCTATTGTCTTTTTAAAGGTTACTTTCTTAGCTATTGTCTCCATTTACAAAACAATTTAAAATAGATAACAAGGGTAAAGAAGCTTGAATGGGAAATATTTGATTAGAATACTTAAGGAAAATACCATTGAAGAGTTCCTATCAGACCTGGGAATTACCACAAACAGCCTGTGGAAAAGCTAAGAGTTCTTTTTTCTCTTGATCAAAATAAAACATCTTATTAGTGCAGATCCTAACATTATAGATTATCTCTATGGGAATAAAGATTTTTCAGGAAGAGTCTCCATTTTTTTTTATAAAAAAGGTATCATTTCTGAGAATGTCTGGTAAGCTGGAAATATCTCCTTAAGAGTTTTGCAGGCTCATACTTGCCAGAAAAGACCCTCAGGATCTGCTCTCTCCTGACGGTAAATGATTAACCCTACCAGTGTTGATAGGCTTGTATTTCATATTGGTGACTTATTAATCACTTGACCTTTTCCACAGTGCACTTAACACAGTAAATTAGACTCCTTCCTATCGAGCTCTGAGTGACTCACATAACTGTTAGCAACTTAGCCAGAGCCGGGCTCAATATAACTCACCCACTGGCCACAGTGCAGCCGATGGCGCATTTTTACCAGATAGTGTGACAGTTTTGTGGCAGCCCGGAAAGAAACCACCAGAAAATACAGAAAAGGACATTAAGGAGGAGGTCCCAAATTAATTGGTCACGCTATCTTCGAAATCCCTCATAACTAAGACAGAAGGAAAAAATCCGAATGCTGTGTGAGATTTGATTCTGGTTTATCGACACAAAAGACAGCCAGTAGAACAACTTGCAGTTAGTAGAAATAAATCCAATGCCCTTTTTGTTGCTGTCCCTGCTCTCTGGGATACTTCTTTAGCTCTAATACTGTTGACTCTAAGAAGCAATGAACAGACTGTCCTGCTACAGCAGGAAGGCAGGGGAGGTTGGGGGGGGGGAGGGGCCTGTAGGAGATCAACCAAAGGACTTGTATGCATGTGTGTGTAGGCACAGCCAGTGGAGACAGGGCAATGTGGGGGGAGCAAGGAAAGGGAGACAGATGAGGGCATGTACTGGGGGGTGGGGAGGGCAATAGGGAAAAAATAAAAATAAATTTATAAAAATAAATTAATGATAATAATAATAATAATAATAATACTGTTGACTCTCCCATCCTCTGTGAAAATTGTATTTTCTTTTGTTAGACACTTCCTTCCCAAGAATCCAACCACTTGAACTGTTTCTGTTGGCTCTTTGATCTCTTTCTAAGGACTGATTCTCTAATCCAACTCAAGAAACATAGCGTCATTTATTTATTTAACAAACATATACATAGTGCTTACTATATTCCAGACACTTTCCAGGTTCAGGGGTTGAAGGAGAAAGGCTATTACTAAGACAACTGAAAGAGAATTCCAGGAAGTGATAAGGGCTCTGAGGCCATTCATTTGTTTATGCATCCACTCATCACTCAATAAATGCCTTTTGAATAACTATTCCACACCAGGCACGGTCCTAGCCGCTGGGAAGTCTCTTCCATGGACCTGAATTAGGTTTCTCCATGGTGAGTGGTATGGGAGAAGTAGTTGGAGCCCAGTGTGGAAAATGGGCAACATCTAAGCACAGGTTGAAGAAGTGGGAAAGAGAGGGAGAATGTAAAAGAACTGTTGAAAGCCAAATTGCCAAGATCTGATCACTAGCAAACAAGGAAAGAGTAAAACTGGAGAGCATTATGCTAAGCGAAATAAGCCAGTCAGTGAAAGAGAAATGCCACATGATCTCACTCGTTTATGGATAATAAAGAACATTATAAACTGATGAACAAAAAAGATAAAAACAGAGGCAGTAAAGCGTCCAACAGACTGTCAAACTACAGCAGGAAGGTTAGGGAGAGGTGGGGGAGATAAGAGATCAACTGAAGGATTTGTGTGCATGCATATAAGCATAACCAATGGACGCAAGACACTGAGGGTGAGGGCATGCATGGGAGTGGGATGGGGGCAATCGGGGAATATGGACACACGTAATACCTTAATCAATAAAAAAAATGAAAAAAAAAGTGCTGAGAAACAGCCAATGCCAGTATTTGGGTGAGTAGGGGAATGGGGACCCTTCCCATCATGCATTCTGCCCTTCTCCTGCCTGAAGTCTCCTAATTTTCCTTTGAGGCCTTCAGGAGGTGGATTCCCACGCCCCCGCTTGATGCCTCAGTGACGCTCTCTCCCCGACTCTAGTCATTGATTCAGGAATGGTCATGTGCCTGAATACCAGGCCAATGAAAGGGAGCAAGTGAATCCTAGTACACGGGCAAGACCTCCTGGCTAAGACACCCCTTCTCCTGGCTATTGATATACAAGGCGGGGAGGCCGCTATGCTGGCAGTTGTGTTGCTACATCAAGGGGAGAAAATAGAGCTGGAGAGGGGGGGGGGTCATCTTGTAGAACCTCAGAAGGAAGCCAGTACCACAGAAGGCACAGTGATGAAGCTGGGAGAAAGTGAATCTTCCGTGACAGCATCTGAGTCTGACCTTTCAGTGGGAGCTAGAGGCTTGCTATTGTTTGGGGTTGGCTTGAGTTTTCTGTCACTTGCCACCAGCAGAATCCTGAATGTTGAAGTCGCCATTAGCACAGAGTCCAGTGTTGCATCTCTGGAAGGCCTCTGAGCACTTGTGATCTGAAGTGGCCGACTGAATGGCTATATTTTGATTAACTTTTGAGTGACATGCTCATTGTACGCAGGCACTGTCCTGTGTCCAAAGGCAATTCTGTTTCTGTCAGACCAAAGTTCCCAGCGACTTGTCTGTGGATATCAAAGGAAGAAGGGTAAAATGAATCTTTCCAGAGAGGCTGACAAAAGGAAACATTTCCATTCAGATCCTCTTCTGTCCCCTGCAGTATTCTTTCGCATTGGTGGTGGCCTCTCCACCCGGGTAATGAGGTCAGCCCTGGCTCCTTTGTTCGGCGAGGTTCTTCAGTGACCAGCGTGCAGGAAGCGGGTCTTCATTTCGAGGTGGCCAAGATGCAAGCTTACAAAAATATAGATCCTTATGACATGCTCCAGAAGATTCCATCAGTAAGGACTGGGTAGGAGCCAGGAATCAGCAGTTTTCATATATTTCACACACCCCCACCCCAGGCGACATGGGTGCAGTTTACAGACGCCCAAAGCAGATCCTCATGAGCAAAGGGTTCATTAAGGAAGGACCCCCAGAAGAAACCGGAAATGGAAGGGGAAGGAATTGGTGCTGAGGAGGGGGGCCCAGGCTGCCAGGAACCCCTCAGAGGCCCCCCTCTCCCCTGGGGAAGGGAATTGGACTCTCATATTTGCACCAACAGCCGGATCCGGGAGGCCTGGACTCCCGGGCACTCCCCTGTGGGCAAATGATCCCAGTAGCTCCTGGGAAGTGCTCTGAAGTCACAGGCATGGACTTTGGAAGCAAAGGCCTCCAAAGCTGGGGGAGGGGCGCACAGGACAGGCAAAGGGGTTGGTGGGGGTTTGAGTGGAGCTCCTATAGTGTCCAGAGATTTCACATTTAGCCCAGAGGTACCTGCGTTTTTCAAGAAACAAAGGGGAGAATATTGTGCACCAAATACAAAGGGGAAAGTTACTTAAAACCGGATTCCGTTCTTGGTGGGGCTTTGGGGAGCTTCGTTGACACATTAGACTAGTGCCGCTGAAATCCGCAGTTTATTATTATTATTATTATTATTATTATTATTATTGATGTCAGAGAGGAAGGGAAAGAGAGAAACACTCATGATGAGAGAGAAGCATGGATCGGCTGCTTCCTGCATGCCCCACGCTGGGGACCAAGCCTGCAACCCAGGCCTGTGCCCCTGCCCGCAATCAAACCCGGCACCCTTACAAGTCCACAGGCCTGCGCTCTATCCACTGAGCCACACCAGCTAGGGCAAATCCTCAGTGCTTTAATGGGTGAGGCCTTTAAAACGATTGGTGTCTTTTCGTTCTGTTGCTGGTTTCTTTTGCTGTGTAGAAGCGATTTCGTTTGGTCTAGTCCCATTCATTTATTTTTGCTTTTAAAACAACAGTATGGTAGTTTACCAAAGGGAAAGGGGGGTGGGGGGAGAAAGAGTAAAGGGGGGGTCACATATATTGTGCCAGGAGCTTTGGCTTTGGATGGTGAACACACAATGCCATGTACAATGATATATCATAAAGTTGTATACTTGAAAATGATATAATTTTATTAACCAGTCGCTCCAATAAATTTGATAAAAAACAATTTTTTTTAAATGAGAAAGGGCAGAGACCATGCCTGCCTTGTTTGTAGCTGCAGCCTCTGCGAATGAATATCAAATAAATGATTTGCAACATGATGTTGGAGTATAAATCTAGTAAGTGTACCTTTTCCTGGAGAGATTGCCCGTGTCTTTCATTTGAGTTTAGAGCATCCTGCTTACACCAACAGGCAATGACTTTGTTCCGGTTTAAGACAGTGTCATTTTTTAAAATATATTTCTTTATTGATGTCAGAGAGGAAGGGAGAAGGAGAGAGAGACAGAAGCATCAACGATGAGAGAGAAGCATGGATCGGCTGCCTCCTGCACATCGCCCCCTGGGGATCGAGCCTGCAACCCAGGCATGTGCCCTTGGCCGGAATCAAACCTGGGACCCTTCAGCCCTTAGGCTGATGCTCTATCCACTGAGCCAAGCCGGCTTGGGTGACTGACAGTGTCATTTTTAATTTTATTCAGTAATTCAGCAATAATTTAGATGCTCAGACAATCACAGGTTCAGGCTGAGGCTCCACCCCAAATTGCCTCCAGGAAGCCTCCATGCTCACCTCTGGATGATGCTGATCTTTCTCTAGACTGTTTTTCCTCCGTTATATCCGTGTCATTTTTGAAATGAAGTTAGAACCCAACCTGAGGATGCTGAAAGCGACTGGGAAGATCTTCACTGACATCTGAGGAGCAAATTTACTCAGCACTGGCCCATCCCTGTGGGTTTTCAGATGGTTCTGAGTTTCTTAAAGGCCTAGCAGCCATATGCTCCAGGCAGATTTACATCATGATGATGCTATACTAGCAGAATTAGCTCATTGATAAATTCCCTCGCTTTGGAAATCCCGTTAACTGGTGGCCCAAGTGACTCTCCACCTGTTCTCCCTTGCCCCCCTTCAAAGAGGGTGAGCGTTGCCATGTGACGGTTCTGGCAGGAGATGGGGAAGGACATGTGATTCCCACTAAGAGACGGGTGAGGAAGCAGAACAGCTTTGCCCATTCTTCTTGCCTTCCTGCCTCCTGCCTCCGAAGGCAGCGTGGCGCGGGAAATTGTGACAGGCATCTCGGGGTGATGAAGCAGCGGGCAGTTACTGAGCATTTTCTTTGTGGAAAGGAAAATGGAACTGAAGTGTTGGCACCTGATCATTTCTCCTTATGATTATTTGTAGGAAGAGTATTGGATTGTTGGAAGACACCCAGAGAAGAATTACCTTTATTTAAAAGGTTAGGCCAATTTATGCCCGGCCTGTGTGGCTCAGTGGTGGAGCGTCAACCTAGGAACCAGGAGGTCATGGTTTGATTCCTGGTCAGGGCATAGGCCTGGGTTGTGGGCTCGATCTCTGGTGGGGGGAAGGAGGTATGCAGAAGAGAAGCAATCAATGGTTCTCTCTCATCGTTGATGTTTTTATCTCTCCCTTCCTCTCTGAAGTCAATAAAATTACACACACACACACACACACACACACACACACACACTAGAGGCCTGGTGCACGAAATTCATGCAGGGGGAGAGGTGTCCCTCAGCCCAGCCTGCACCCTCTCCAATCTGGGACCCCTCGGGGGATGTCCGACTGCCCATTTAGGCCCAATCCCTCTCACAATCCAGGACTGCTGGCTCCCAACTGCTCACATGCCTGCCTTCCTGATTGCCCCTAATTCCTTCTGCCTGCCAGCCTGATCACCCCCTAATCACTCCCCTGCCAGCCTGATTGATGCCTAACTGCCCTCCCCTACAGGCCTGGTCCCCCCCAACTGCCCTCCCCTGCAGGCCTGGTCCCCTCCAATTGCCCTCCCTTGCAGGCCTGGTCCCTCCCAACTGCCCTCCCTTGCTGGCCATCTTGTGGCAGCCATTTTGTGTCCACATGGGAGCAGGATCTTTTGACCACATGAGGGCAGCCATCTTGTGTGTTGGAGTGATAGTCAATTTGCATATTACTCTTTTATTATATAGGAGATATATATATTTATATATACATACACACACATATATATTTTTTATTTAAAGAGATGGTTATTTTTATAAAAGTTACATTAATCTTTTTTTAAATATATTTTTATTGACTTCAGAGAGGAAGAGAGAAGGAGAGGAATAGATGCAAGCATCAATAATGAGAGACAATCATGGATTGGCTGCCTCCTGCACACCCCCTCCTGGGGATGGAGCCCACAGCCCATGCATGTGCCCTTGACCAGAACCGAACCCAGGACACCCTAGTCTGCAGGCCAATGCTCTATCCACTGAGCCAAAACCAGCTAGGGCAGGTTTGGTCATTTTAACCACAGAAGCAGAGAGGGGCCACCTCTGGCCACAATGCACGGGTACAGGTTCTGAGGGGTGGGTGTGGCAGGTAACTTCTCTATGACTACACACCACCCTGGGAGCTGAGGGGTCGAGGTTCAGATGAGATATTCAGCTAAATATGTATCATTTGTAGGATGCTTTCTTTGCAAGTAGCAGAAAACTCTGCTCCAAATGGCTTAAACAATAAGGAAATTGGCCTCCTTATACGAAGGGAAAGTGTTCACCTTCTTCGTAGGTCTGACTGGCCTGCTGGCTGCAAGATGACTAACAGAAGCTGCATGCCTCTTTGCGCAAGGCCAGTGTGGTGGTTAGGGGTGAAGGGGGCGAGGGGAGAGAGTATTTCCTACTCAGCAGAGGGCAAGTCCTGAGCTTTGTGATCATTGGAAGACCTTGAACCCAGCAAGACCAGGAATGCCAAGAGCTGATCAAGTTAGGCCAATTAGCCAAGACCGGCTTGGCTCAGTGGATAGAGCATGGGCTTGCGGAGTGAAGGGTCCCAGGTTCGATTCTGGTTGGGGGCATGTACCTTGCTTGCGGGCACATCTCCACTGTGGGGCGTGCAGGAGGTGGCTGATCGATGTCTCTCTCTCATTGATGTTTCTGACTTTCTGTCTCTCTCCCTTCCTCTCTGTAAAAAAATCAATAAAATATATTTTTTTTTAAAAAAGTTAGGCTAATCGTTTGCCAAGGGGCCTGCATTTATTGGTGAGATGGTTACAATCCCGCCGCACCCCCAGAGCTGCTACCGCATGGTGGAGGGGCAAAATGGCTCTTGGGAGAGCACCCCCTACCCTCCCCCCATCTCACACCCCCCACAGCTCTGTAAATGACTGAGCTGGACTGGCTGACCTCTAGGGCTCTTTCCGGATCTGAACAGGTGGGGATTCCACCAGCAGCCTGCAAGCTTCTCTTTGTAGTCGTCTCTTTGATCCCATGCCACGTTCTTTTATTGTATAACTAGGGGCCCGATGCAGCCCCAGCTTCATGCGGAAGGTCGTCCGGAAGGACGTCCGGAAGGTTGTTCGGCTGTCCGGACTAAAGAGCATATTCTGCTCTTATTATTACACATGGTCCTTTTCTACCTCTGACTACAGGCCTCGGTGGAAAAGAACCCCAAAATGAAGTCGACAAGCCTTGGCATAGCTCAGACTGGGGCGGGGGAGAGGATGCGACGCTGACAAGGTGACCTGTGAGGGTGGGTCACTGTCACTTGGGGGCAGAATGGAATGAAGTGACAGTACCAAGCTGGGAGGAGTGACTTGGATGTGGGGACCCCTTAATGGAGGCGATGTTTCCCAGACTCTAAAGCTGCCTTCTCTTCTGGCAAAGAAGAAAGCCTCCTCAGACAGTTATATCTGCCTTCTGCTTTGCCTTTTTCAAAGGTTTAGCACTCAGCTCGTTAACACTGGTAAACCTCGGGGCGTCTGGAGGGCGTGGTCCAGGGTTTGCATAGAGCGTTTTGTCTGTCTGTCTGTCTAAATGGCTGCGCCGAGAATGTCGCCCCGCGATGCCTGCAGGCTGACTTCTGAACTAACGGGGCACTTGTGCCGTGCAGGGGAACAAAGACTTTTTGATTGGTCGCCAACCGAGGCATCTACCTGTCTGCCGGCGTTGGCTCACTCCGCACATGCTCAGTGGCACCAACATGTTCCTAATGAATGCAACCTAGCCGGGCGGCACCACCCAGCTCACTCCTGGGCTGACCCTGCGCACACGCCCTCGAGTTGTATTTTTGTCCCCAATTGTACAGGCAGCAGGGGAGGTCCGGGGGGCTGGGGGAGGGGCAATCTACAAAGGGGCTTGAGGTCCGTGTCCCTGCCTGCCTGACCTCCCTCCAGGCTGTCTGCAGCGGGGACAGGTGCTGGATAGCTATTTGTGGAGTTGGGGCGCTAGGTCTAGAGATGGCCATTCGTCGCGGCACACCAGCCTGTCCCGTTTTTGTCTGGTCTTTACTTATAGGTGGGCGCCCGCCCGTCCCCCCCCCCCCCCCCCGCGCCCCCGCCCTGGCTGCCATGAAAGAATGGCAGTGGCTCTGAAGGCATCCTCGCCCCGCACGGCCTGGAGCCACAACCTCCACACCTGGCTCCCCGCTTTCCCATTCATCGGCACCGGTTCCCAGCCCAACCCGGGAAAGGCCGGCGGCGGGGCTGACAAAGGGAGGGGGTGGGCGCGGCCGGGGCTCCGAGCCTCCCGCTGCGGAGCGCCCCCCCCCCCCCACGTGCGCTCGGTCGCGGACCTTTTGTCCCCGGCCCCCGTGCGCGGCTCGGCTCGGGCGGCGGAGGTGACGACCCCGACCCGCCCCCAACCTCGGCCGCGGCCGCCCGCGCGCCCCAAGGGCCAGCCCCCCACCCCTCCCCGATCCCCGGCGCCCGCCCGCTCGCCGTGACGTGTCGGGCGGCGCGCGCATGCGCCGCTCAGCCCCGTCCCCCTTCCCGGGGGCCCGCGCCGCCCGACGGGCGGGAGTGGGCGGGGCCTGCGGGGCCCGAGGCCGCGCGGCCGGAGCGGGCGGAGGGCGTGTGTGCGCGAGGCGGGTGCGCGAGGCCGGCGAGCTGGTCGGCGGCCCGCGCGGAGGAGGAGGAGGAGGAGGAGGAGGAGGAGGAGGAGGAGGAGCTGAAGGCGGCGGCCGCGGCTCCCGCCCGCACGGCCAGCCAGTCCCGCGCAGCCCCCTCCCACTCCCCGGCGGGCGGCGGCGGCGGGAGGAGGCGGAGGAGGGAGCGTCTCTGCCGCCGCCTCCTGGTCCCCGGCGCGGATCTGCCGCCGCCACCTCCCCGAGCGGCGATCGTCCCTCCGTGGTCCCGCCGCGGCCCCCCCATCCCGTGTCGGCAGAGCCGCCCCGCGCCGCGCCGGAGCCAGCCTCGCCGAGGGAGCGCTCGCGGCCTCCCGGCCCCGCGCGGGCGGACGGGCGGAGATCGCGGCGCCGCGCGGTCCCCGAGGAGCCGCACGCCGGGCAGCGCGGCCCGAGCAGCGCGAGGAGCAGCGGGCGGGCGGGCGGCGCCGGGCCCGGGCCGCCCTCGCTCCCGCGCCCCGGCCCCGCCGCCCGCGCCGGGGCGGTCGCCCGCAGAGGAAGGCGCCGCAGTCCCCGGGCCTCATCGCCCCACTCGAGCGTCCTCAGCACCGAGGGCTCGCGCGTCCCGAGGGGAGGAGGCGGCGATCCCGGGGCCCGGCCCTGAGCTCTTTGGCGCCCCCACCCCCGTTTGCGGAGCCCTCCACGCTGCGGCCACCGGCCCCTCCGGACCATGGCCGACGACGACGTGCTGTTCGAGGATGTGTACGAGCTGTGCGAGGTGATCGGCAAGTGAGTGTCCGCGCCGGGGAGCGGGAGTGTGGGAAAACGCCCGGCGGGATGCCCGGCTCCTGCCGCACCCGCGCCCGCGCCGGGCCCGACCCCTGCCCTCCCTCCATCCCCTCCCCCGCCCAGGTCCGGCTCACCCCGAGTCTTTCTAGACGGTACCTGGACCTCCTGCCGGGCGAGGCGGGGGGGGGGGGGGTCTGGGGCTTCCCTGCGCTCGGCGGCCACCGAGCCCGGAACGGCCAGCCCACGAGGCGTGGAGCCGGCTGCGGGCTGCGGGCTGCATTTTGCCTGCCGGGTACGCGGGGACGTGGCCGAGGCGCTCGGGTCGCGGCTCCCCGGGAACTGTTGGGGTTATTGTTACCTTGCGTGCACCGGAGACCGTGGAGGGAGAGAGCGGCTTGCATTCCGTCGGCCGGGGCGGCGAGCAGGAGAAAGAACGAGCAGGGTTTTTAATTGTGGGGTGTGTGTCTATTGTGCGGGATATTAGATAGATGCCTTTGTGTGCGCCCCATGCACGGATTGCGCGGGGGGGGGGAGTGTCATTTCAGACCGGGTGCTTTCCGTGTGAGCAAATTCCTCCTCACCTGGCGGAGACGGACGTGGAAAGAGTTGGGGGATCGGGATTTTGAACGCCTCGTTATGCAATGCCGGCTCCATCACAGGGTTCGAGGCTTCGAGTCCCCGAGCTGGGCTGGAAGAGAGCGCTGACAGGCGAAGGCTCGGCTCATCCTCCCTCTCATCTCATCTGGGCCGGGCGATTCCACCAGGGGCAGGCAGGGAATCAGATTAATCACAGTGCTGATTGCGAATTAGATCTGCAGCTCCTCATCTAATTGTCCGTTCCTTAAATGTGTTTTGAATAGTTTCCTTTTCATTCTTGTCAAACACTATTCCGAGTGCACCATCCTGCTCCTCCGCCGGGGAGGGGAGCGCTGGCCATCCCAAGTTCATTTCCTAGTTCCGCGTGGGGGTCAGGTCCGTGGCTTCGGAAGTTGGGCAGATAAGATTGGGGTGGGGGGCGATTTTCGCCTCTGGGGGGGATGGCTGGCGAGCCACCGTTGGAATATTCCCCCTCTTTGGGGATGGGGGGGGCGCAGCCGTGCTTTCTTGGCCGGCTGAAGGTCTGCAGCTGGGAATGAAAGCAAGACCTTACTTAAGGGCAGTTGGCCGTTTCTCTTTGAACTTGTCTGCAGTGCTGGCTTGCAATGTGCTGAAGTGCTGAGAACTCGTCTTCCCCCCTCGCCTGTGGAGGGATGACAGCGCTGCCTCACAGGGTGATGGTGGGGAGAGAGCTTGCTACACACTTTCCCCAGGCCCCCTCCATAAGGGGACATGTTCCTCCTTGTCCTATTGTCTGTTCGCCCCCGGCCTGGGGAGGAGGAGGAGGAGAAGAAGATCCAGATGTGGCCTGATTAAGTGATGGCAGAAGTGCCCTAGAGCCGCGCCATCCAGAAGAGAGAGACAGGGAGGCGTGCATGCGTCTCCATGTGTCCATCTCCCCAGAGCCTCCTTTAGGAGATCAGCAACACATAGGTGCGGTGACTTTTCCTACAATATTGTCTGGAGCCCCAGAGAGCCGAGCTAGGGTCATTTCGACATGGAATCGGGATAGAAATCATTCATCAGAGATTTTACAGCCGCTCCTTCGGCCTCAGTGGGTGAAACGCAATGTGTGTTTCACACTGACAACATCTCCAGTCTGACTCCCCGCTTACATTTGCAAGGGAAACATCTGACCTGAATTCCGTTTTCCTCAAAATCTGCCTGTGCAAAAGTGGATTCACATACCCAAGTGGTTCCGGGCATACGGAAAAGTTTCCCAATAACGGAATCCATGATCTCTTTCGACATTTAGACGTAAATGCATGAAAGCGAAATAAAATTCACAATTCAGTTCCTCCGTCGGACTGGCCACACTGCAAGTGCTCAGTAGCCCCCGTTCCAATAGCACAATGCTAGAGAGGCAAATGGAAAAATAAAAATAAAAATAAACACCTCAGTTTCTTCATTAACACCAGTAAGGGTGCATCCGATATTTCCCCAAATGATTGTGAGTGTGTGTGTGTGTGTGTGTGTGTGTGTGTGTGGTGGGGGGTACATGTTTGTTATATCTTAGTTATATCTGGTGTAAATGAGCCAGCCAAGTCATCATTGCAAACAGTGAGCTTACAGTGTTATTTATATGGTGATGACGGAATAGAGCTATCATTAAATCAATGTTAGTTACTAGTTCTGATTCCTGAAGGTCTGGGAGGGTGATGATACGGCTCTTTGGGGATGGAAAAGAAGCGGTCAGCACCCCATTAGCGCAATCAATATTCTGCTCGCTTGTAATTGATAGAGTATTCTCAGGAAACACTTCTGATAGGACTGAAGCCATCTCTTCTGTTGCTCCTGAGATGCCCAAGGAGGGAGAGCAAGGTAATTTGCGGGGGGAGGGGAGTTTCCGGTATTCTGTGACTCCCTTAACTGCGGTGAGTGTGAAATCTCATTCAGATCCTACAAAATCTGACTTGGTCAGTGATTTTCTTGGGGGGCGGGGGGGACCTTGACAGCATACATTTTAACTTAGAATTTGTTCCCCGTCGGCTTTAAGCCGAAATGCCTTGAACGTGTTCATTTGTACTGAAAAGCTCGCTGTTGATTTCTAGCCAAGTTCCCTGGCATTGTGTTTTCCTTTTCTGCCCAATTAGTATTACAAGTTGGTTTTGACCCCCTGGGTCTTAATAGCTTTAAATTCTCCCCTAGATGCTAGATTGTACCTTTCAAGATCAGCCGACCACCCACACACTCCACTACCTCACGGCCTCTTTTTTATTTATTTTTTTCAGATTTAAAATATGTTTCCATGTTTCTTTATTTTTGAAAGTTTTACCAAGGATCTTTGGAAGGCCTCTAGTTCCCATAACATTTTCCCGTGTAACATCTTTCAAGCAACTGAATCGGATCCCCGACAATGGAGCCTTAGCATCACCCCAGAACTTTGTCTTAGCAAATTACCGTATTTTCCGGCGTATAAGACGACCCCCAACTTTTCCAGTGAAAATACAGAGTTTGGGATAGACTCGCCTTAGAAGACGACAGGGGCGTAGAAGACAACCCCCGACTTTTGGGTGAAAAAGTCGTCTTATACACCGGAAAATGCGGTACTGGGAAGGAAAAGTGGTATGCAAATATGGGTCATTGGCCAATGCTTTTCATGACCGTCTACTTTATCTTTTGCGGATTTCTAGTTTCCCAGGTAAGTGTGCCATCCATCGGTCATATCCCAGGAAGGAAATTGGAAGATGACTCATCCAAATGAAAACATAGAGATGACCGCCTTCATAGTCCAGTGGTTTCCGTGAAAGAGAATAGCAAGTTGCACGCTGTCTTCCTCTCGCGTGGGCTGAACAGGTGCCCGTGGACTCAGTGACCTGCGCCTTCTTCCCTCCCTGCTTTGGGAGAACACGTGGTCAGGCTGTCTTTGCTTACAGTTCCAGAGCCCTCCTCCTATTTAATTACAGTTACTTATTTATGGCTCTCTCCCCCCTGGTTAACAGGGCGCTTCCTGAGGGCAGGGAAGGTGTCCTTTCTCTGTTCCTTATCCCGCTGCCTGCAAGGTACCTGTCCTTCATTAGCTCTGCAATGAATTGTGTCGTTTTAATAAAATCTCATTAAAAGGCCCCAAGCCTATTTATCAGCCTCCGGAGCAGTGATGGTGTGGAAAGGCCGTCTTGGTTTCAAGGGGTGGTTCTCCACCTGGCTGCCTGTGAGAATCACCCAGGGGAGCTTTTTAGCAAGATCGATTGCCATGTCCCCGCGTCAGGGCAATGAAAGCAGGACCGCCGGGAACGGGGCCTGGTCACTGATAATTCTGTAAAGCTCTCTAAATGATTCTAATGAGCGGCTACAATTGACAGGCATGCGTTTGGGTCTGTAATATTTGGGGTCTGGCTTTTAAAAAGTAGAATGAACGTGTGTGTGTGTGTGTGTGTGTGTGTGTGTGTGTATTGGGGGGCGGGTATTGAAACCAAAAGAGGAAAACGTGGATTTTCATTTCTCTGTGCTGTATTACTGAGCCTTGTTGTGGAAGAATTTCCTTTCAGCCTGTGTTTGGCCTTGATTGCCTTGGTCTTTCAAGATTCGCATAGATTCAGGACACTCAGCCGATGGAGAGCATGGTGATGAATGTTTGAAACAATGCGGGGCAAGGGTTGCTTCAAGAACAGCCACTAGAATGCCTCAATTTCGTATTAAGAAAGTTATCAATTTAGCCAAGACCGGTTTGGCTCAGTGGATAGAGCGTCGGCCTGCGGACTGAAAGGTCCCAGGCTGAATTCCGGTCCGGGGCATGTACCTTGCTTGCGGGCACATCTCCAGTGTGGGGTGTGCAGGAGGCGGCTGATCGATGTCTCTCTCTCACATCGATGTTTCTGACTTTCTATCCCTCTCCCTTCCTCTCTGTGAAAAATCAATAAAATATATATTTTTTAAAAAGAAAGTTATCAATTTAGGATGCATTGTGTTTGCGCATCCACTCAAGAGTACGGTCAAGTTGCTTCTTCTTATATAGGGTGTCCTCCAAAATGTATACGTGCACTTTGAATAATTATAAAAGCAGTGTTTATTAAAATGGATTTCCTTTTCAAAATTGAGCGATCAGCTGTTAAAGTGTATATATATTTTGGGGGGCCACAGACTTTAAAGTCCATACTTATGGTTCCAATAGATGCTATTTTACCAGAGAATTGAGTTGAATGAGCCTTTATATAAACACTGGTTTCATAATATGTTATTTAACTGAGAGAGAAATTCGGCTTTACTATTTGGACTAATTACTAAGGCTTTCATATCTATTGATCGGCCCACTGATTTGGTTTTCTTCTCTTCCCATCCAATGGGCCGGGGGGGCGGGGGGCGGCGGGGGTATTGCATTACGATGGAACATCTTTCCTGGACACCTGACTTAGACATTGTAAGTGAACTAGTTTTTAATGTTAAGAAAAGGTCAAGTGTGAGCCTGAGAGAAGTAGCCATTGTCCAGACCTGTAACACGTAGGGTGGGTCCCTACACACAGCGGGCCTTATGGGAAATCCAGAAGCAATGCTGATCCTGGTGATGGAGCATGAGTCTGGGCCCATTTGGGATGGAATGGGGCTCCTCAGTTCGGTTTCTGCATTTGCGCATCTTTCTCTGCATCTCATCGTGTCTACTTTTCACAGACCGCCTGAGGCCTTGGGGTTTCTGGAAGTGTGGTTTACATGTTAAGAAATTAAAGAAGTATACCGTATTTTTCGGCGTATGAGACGACTGGGCGTATAAGACGACCCCCAACTTTTCCAGTTAAGATATAGTTTGGGATATACCCGCCCTCTAAGACGACACCCGGCGTATAAGATGACCCTGACTTTTGAGAAGATTTTCCTGGGTTAAAAAGTCGTCTTATATGCCAGAAAATATGGTACCTTACTGTTTGAGATTGTCCTTGAATTAGTGCATTTTCGTAATTATTTTTCACATTTTAGATATGGTAGAAGCACTATTGAAAGGAACATCGACTTAAGATTGTTTAAAAGAAAAACAAATCTTTTTTTAAAATATATTTTATTGATTTTTTACAGAGAGGAAGGGAGAGAGATAGAAAGTCAGAAACATTGATGAGAGAGAGGCATCGATCAGCTGCCTCCTGCACTCCTTGGTTTCAAGGAGTGGTTCTTTGATGTGGAGATGTGCCCGCAAACAAGGTACATGCCCCCGACGGGAACCGAACCTGGGACCTTTCAGTCCGCAAACCGACGCTCTATCCACCGAGCCAAACTAGTCTCGGCAAGAGAAACATCTTTATCAATACCTATTTCATAAGGGGAATTAACATGTATGTCTTCTCATGTTAGGTGTGTTACATGGATTCTCTCCTCTACTTGTACCCATTTTATAGAAGAAAAAAAAACTGAGATTCAGTGATGTGTAACTTGCCCGAGATCACGTGGGATGGTTCTAAGATCCATTTCTTTCCTGCTTCGGTAGGTTTCCTTAAAGGGAGGCACATGTCCTCCGAGATGATTTCCTGCAGATTTTAATGGTTCCATTTCCGAGTGAAATGCCTTACCTCTTCAGCAGAGCTGCCACACTCTTCCTGTTCACTGTTTCAGCAATTCCATTTTCCTTTTGACCTTTCTCTCTCAAGACATATCAGCACCTGTTTCCAAACTGGTAAGCTTATGCATTGTTGAGCAACGGCGGTATAGAATCCTGCCCGTTCATCCCACATATTTGGGAAATTTCTCTACCCCTTTCATAATCTACCGTATTTTCCGGCGTATAAGACGACTGGGGATATAAGATGACCCCCAACTTTCCCAGTTAAAATAGAGAGTTTGGGATATACCCGCCCTATAAGATGACACCCGGCGTATAAGTCGACCCCCGACTTTGGAGAAGATTTTCCTGGGTGAAAAAGTCGTCGTATACGCTGGAAAATACGGTAAGTTTGGCCTTCCAATTCCCCTGCCCACGGAAGAGTGTATGAATTCGTCCTAACTTGCCAGAGCAGAAGTGAGGAGGGTTCAGAGGTGGGTGTTTGTTGGGAATGGGCCGGGCTGGTCCTTCCAATATCCTGCTATTATAAAAACACCGCAATGGCTCTCTCTGGCTCTGAAGCCAGAGACTCCCCCACATCTGCGGGGTGGTAAGCATCTCAGCTGCGGGCCGCCCCACACACCTACATAGTCAAGCAACTGAAATGTGGCTACAGAATAGGTACCTGGCCCCAGCCCGCAGGCTGATGGCGTGGGCAGCTCATATTTGGGGTTTCTCTTATAGTCACATCTAACAGCGCAGACTCCAAAACCTGCAGCAGAGGCTCTGGGTTTCTGCTCCAGGTTCAAGGTGCGGTAAGACCTACTCTCCATCCTGTCTCGCCTGGGGCCCCCCAATCCCTTGGTCTCCCCTTTTTCAACTGAGAAAAATGTACCGTATTTTCTGGCGTATGAGACGACTGGGCGTGTAAGACCACCCCCAACTTTTCCAGTTAAAATATAGAGTTTGGGATATACCTGCCCTATAAGATGACACCCATCTTATAAGACGACCCCCGACTTTTGAGAAGATTTTTCCCCTGGTTAAAAAGTCATCTTAGCCGAGACCGGTTTGGCTCAGTGAATAAAGTTTTGGCTTGTGGACTGAAAGGTCCCAGGTTCGATTCCGGTCGGGGGCATGTACCTTGCTTGCAGGCACATCTCCACTATGGGGCGTGCAGGAGGCGGCTGATCGATGTCTCTCTCTCATCGATGTTTCTGACTTTCTATCTCTCTCCCTTCCTCTCTGTAAAAAATCAAAAAAAAATTTTTTTTTAAAAAGTCGTCTTATAGGCCGTATTTTCCGATGGCCATCGGGGTACTGCAGTAAGATTTGCTCAGAGAGCCCAGGTCAGTATGGGAAGAAGCTGACTTGCTATTCCAGGAAGGTTTCAATTCTAAAGCTATTGGACTCTTTTTCTATTACTGCTTCTTGACAATTAGCTCGTTTTGATGAAATAAATTATAAAAATGACTTAAAAATATAGATGATACAAAGATAAAGGCAAGTCTCTATTCTCTCACCATCTGCTGTCCCATTCTCAAGGGTAACCATGGCCCCCTTCTTATATACCTTTGGATTGTTTTAAAAAGAGAATGGAGCCAGAACCGGTTTGGCTCAGTGGATAGAGCATCGGCCTGCGGACTGAAAGGTCTCAGGTTCGATTCCGGTCAGGGGCATGTATCTTGGTTGCGGGCACATCTCCAGTGGGGGGCGTGCAGGAGGCAGCTGATCGATGTCTCTCTCTCTCATTGATGTTTCTAGCTCTCTATCCCTCTCCCTCCCTCTCTGTAAAAAATCAATAAAATATATTTTAAAAAAAGAGAGAATGGGGTCATATTTGGACACTCCGCTAAAGTACTCATTTTGATTGGAAAATGGATATTTGATGACATTTCCATAGCCATCTATATGTCTGACTCTGCCTCCTCTTAAACTGCTGCCCAGCATGCCATGGTGTAGACTGGTGCTTTTTAAAATTTTTATTTTAAAAATATATTTCTGTTGACTTCAGAGGGGAAGGGGAAGGGAGAAAGAGAGAAATGAGAGAGAATCATTGATTGGCTGCCTCCTGCACTCCCCCCAAATGAGGATGGAGCCCGCAACTTGGGCATGTGCCCTGACCGACCGGGAATCGAACCCTGACTTTGAATTGTCTCCAAGTGGAACTATGAGGGAACCAGTTCTAAGGGTTGATTGAGGTGGGGGATTGGTTTGGAGTATAACTCACAGAGTTAGAAGATCAAGATAACTCACATCACAGAAAGTGGGGAGGTGGCCCTAGCTGATTTGGCTCAGTGGATGGAGCGTCGGCCTGAGGACTGAAGGGTCCCAGGATCGATTCCGGTCAAGGGCTTGTACCTTGGTTGTGGGCACATCCCCAGGAGGGGGTGTGCAGGAGGCAGCTGATTGATGTTTCTCTCTCATCGATGTTTCTAACCCTCTATCCCTCTCCCTTCCTCTCTGTAAAAATCAATAAAATATATATATTTTTTTAAAGAAAGAAAGTGGTGTAATGTTTAACATTCAGTTCATGGTGTGACTAAAAATCAACAATCTGGCTTCATTTCTGTGGTTGTTGAGAATATACTGTCTCAACACCAACATATTTCAGGTTTTAAACAAGGAGATTATTTTCTTCACTACAATTGTGCTTTGCACATTGTCACGGCTGACTTGTAGTTAAAACCATTTGGTTTTTCTAAGATGAGGTTTCTATGATTCCAGAGTTTGGTGCATAACTTCCTTTTTTTCTTTTTTTTTTAATATATTTTATTGATTTTTACAGAGAGTAAGGGAGAGGGAGAGTTAGAAACATCAATGAGAGAGAAACATCAATCAGCTGCCTCCTGCATACCCCCCCCACTGGGGATGTGCCCACAACCAAGGTACCTGCCCTTGACCTGAATTGAACCTGGGACCGCTCAGTCCTCAGGCCAACGCTCTATCCACTGAGCCACATGGGCTAGGGCTCTTTCTAATTTCAATTAAATGGAAACCTTTAATGACATGACAAAGAGCATTTTAGACTCTTTTAAGTTCTTGATAATTGTCAAACCTGGTGATTTCCTTTCATCCTCCTCCTACAGGGGACAGAGTTCTTGCCTCAAGGTTGTTGGTCTCCAGTGAATGAGTGGAGCACTCTTTTCCCCTTTCACATCCTTCCCTCCCCCCAAGGAAACTTCACTGGCTCTGTGGATATGGCTATGTTCCCATCCATTCACAATCAGAATTTATTACTTTATTGCACCTAAGCCAGTTTTGAAAATCTGAGCGCTTATTATTTCATTTCAGATCTTGCGTTCTCTTCCTCAGCTGGTGCCCGTTCTTTGTCCACTCTTTTTTATTTCTTTTCAGACACTTATTTCGCTTTGAATATTTGAATCATGTGCGGGTAGGAGTGATCATTGTCCCCCCTCTTTTGGTGTAGTTTAATAATTTCAAACATAGATTCTGTTGAGTCTGGATCAGGCTTTTAACTTTAACCCCGAGTTTAGAGTATATGATGGAAGGATTACCCTTTAACCATATACAGATTTAATGTTTGTGTTTTTTTTTTTAAAAAAAAACCACTCTCAATGTTACTCACTTGCAGAGGTCTCTAGCCCTGCTATGATATACAGATTACAATTATACCACGACTAGAGGCTCCCAACTGCTCACCTGCCTGCCAGCCTGATTGATGCCTATCTGCTCCCCTGCTAGCCTGTTCGCCCCTAACTGTCCTCCCCTGCTGGCCTGGTCACCCCTAACTGCCCTCCCTGAAAGCCTGGTCACCACTAACTGCCCTCCCCTGCAGGCCTGGGTCCCCCCCAACTGCCCTTCCCTGCAGGCCCGGTCACCCACAACTGCCCTACCTTGTGGGCCTGGTCAGCCCTAACTGCCCTCTCCTGCAGGCCTGGTCCCTGCCAACTGCCCTCCCCTGCTGGCCATCTTATGGTGGCCATCTTGTGTCCACATGGGGGCAGGATCTTTGACCACATGGGGGCAGCCATCTTGTGTGTTGGAGTGATGGTCAATCTGCATATTACTCTTTTATTAGATAGGATTGTTTATAGAATAAACTGTGTTTTTAGGAAACTTCATAGATCTGAGGCCTTTCTACTTGTCCTTGGTTTGTAGCTTGTAAGTCAACCCCCTACGATGTGACCTGGTAACCTTTGGGCACAGCATGGCCATTTTCTCCTTATTTATTGAAATAATGGTAGCTCCTTCACAGGCCATTTGCATGGATCGGTAATTTGGAAATTGTGCATAATTCTTTTTTATTTCTAGAATGCCTCTGAGATACTCAAATTACTTTTGGCAGCTATGTAGATAAGTTTCAACAATTTCCAAATGTGCACTTGCTCAGCAGTTAAAACAGAGGCTCTATTACATAAATGATATGGTGAAATGAACATTCTCTTCTACCGCATGCATGAAATTGTTGGTGGCATTATGTATTTGTTCATTTATGCATCCATTTCTAGCTGTGTGGCTCTAGGCAAGTTACTTAACCTCCCTGAGCCTGTTTCTTCATCTGTAAAATGAGGGTGATAGTGTACACTGAGTGGCCAGATGATGATGATCTCTGAACACATAATAATCTGGCCACTCAGTGTGTGTGTGTGTGTGTGTGTGTGTGTGTGTGTGTGTGTGTGTATTAGAGCCAGTGCATGAATTCATGCATGGGTGGGGTCTGGCCAGCCCAGCCAGGGGGAGGGAACATGGGCGATTGGCCAGCCTGTCTGCTGGTTGAACTCCTGGTCGAGGGGACAATTTCCATATCAGCCTTTTATTATATAGGATATATACTGAGTGACCAGATGATTATGCGTTCAGAGATCATAATAACCTGACCACTCAGTGTATATCTTAAGGGGTGTTTTGAGAATTGAATATAACATGGTCTCTATAAAATGCCTAAAGGTGGTTGTTCTTTTAATTGCCATTAATATTCTTATTCACCAAATATTTGTATCTAGCCTCAAGAATGCCTCTGTCACTGAAACCAGTTTGGCTCAGTGGATAGAGCGTCAGCCTGCAGACTGAAAGGTCCCAGGTTCGATTCCAGTCAAGGGCACGTACCTTGGTTGCAGGCACATCCCTGGTGGGGGGTGTGCAGGAGGCGGCTGATCGATGTTTCTCTCTCATCGATGTTTCTAACTCTCTATCCCTCTTCCTTTCTCTCTGTAAAAAAATCAATAAAATATATATTTTTTAAAAAGAATGTCTCTGTCAATGGGAGAAGTTGACAAATAATTCTTATCTCATGAAACTAGACCTTCAGTCCTGTTACGGCCAGGGCATATGTGATTTGTCACCTAGTATCTTCGGCACAGCCTGGTACTGACACGTGATAAGTACTCAGGAGTTGTTGAAGGAATGTGTTAAGTGAGCGGTCCATAAACTGTGGTCACCTCCTTAGAAGGAAGTTGGGGAAATCTTTACAGAGGATGTGGGGCTGAAATGATTTGTTGGGCTTCTTGAGTAATTCAATGTTTTGAGGCCTGTTTCTTCTTTTAGAAAAAGGAGGAGAAGAATACAGGTAGAGAAAATAAATCTCTAAAAAGTTTCAAAAAATGTGTATCCTATTTTGTTTTTTAATTAATAAACCTCATTTTTAGAACAGTTTTAGGTTCACAGCTCCTATGGTAGTTTTAGTGACAAAAGTAAAATGTATAATAAGTATACAATAAAAGTTTTCAGGTAACACTTTGGAATGCCTTAATTTTTTTTCCTTTTTGCTTCTGAAATTCTGTGGCCTCAGTGTTCATTATACGTTGGACAAGTTGTTAAAAAAAATCTTTATATTTTTCTGACTTAACCTGGGCCACAACCCTTCCTTTGGAGGCAATCACCCCTCCCCATTTTACAGATGAGAAAACTGAGGGAAGGGGAGAGGAATAGTTACTTACCCTGGGGAAGTGGTAATACTAAGTAGCAGCATGGGGATTCACACCTGGGAGTTTATGTGACCCATCTCAACACCTTCTCTGTGACACTGCTTTACAACACTGCTTTCACTGCTTTACGGCACATGGAATTATAAACTTGTGGTCCTTTGTGGCTGTTTTTTCCTCTACGCATAACATCTTCAGAGGCTCATTCATGTCGTAGGTGTGTCAGTACTTCATACTTTTTTAAGACCCAATAATACTCCATCGTGGGGGTCTATCCCTTTTGTTGATCACTTGGTGGGCCATTTGAGTGGCCTTGGACGTTCATGTACAAGTTTGTGTGTGGACACACGTTTTTCTCCTGGGTGTATACCTCCGAGTAGAATTGCTTGGGTAAATTGTAAGTTTTTGAGGCGTCCTGGACGGTATGAGGCTGTGAGTGCTTTTAGTCAGGTGAATACCAGCAGAGTTTGCCTGTAGAGTCATTCAACACAAATGGGACATAAACTAAAGCGAAGATATGGGCTGTTGGCCCACCTTTTATCTCCTGGCCCTATTTGTAGTGATTTTCCACAATTTGGGGCATTTTAGATGAAGAGTTGGCCAACGATCCGTGAACTAACAGACAGTAAATATTTGAGGGTTTTGTGAGGCATATAGCGTGTGTCACAGCTATTCAACTCTGCCTTTGTAGCAGGCGAGAAAAGCGAGAGTGGCTGTGTCCCAGTAAAACTTTATTTACAAAAGGAGGTGGCAGGCTGCATTTGGCCCTTGGATATAGTTTGCTGATCTTGTAGATAAAAACCGAAACTGGAGCTGATTGTTTACCCTCAAGGTTGGGGTGTTCTTTGAGGTCGGAGTAGCCCCCTAGTGCGTAGATTGTTTCTGCAGAATGTAAACATATGGAGACTGGTCCACTGAAGTGTTTTCACTGTTAAATAAGGAAGTGCTATCTATTTAATATTTTTCGTTCTTTTTTTTTTGTTTTAATCTGCTTTTGGATTCTCTTTTTGATCCTAGGTTAAAAGGAAGAAAACCAACAAAATTCTTCTAAGTTGACTGGAGGCAGTATGAATGTAGAGTTCCTGAAAAAAATTATTTCCTTCATTCTAGCTTATTGACTGTAGAGTGGATGAAAACAGAGCTGAGAACATACTAGAAATTCCCAGAAATGAACTATTATTTTAAATGTTGCCTTTTATAAAGTTAGGTGGGAAATCAGCAACTAAATCTCTGTCCCTAATTGGAAAGTTGTCATGTGCCATCAATGCCTATCTTATGACTTCAAGAGCCCTTGATGGAGGATTAGGGGTGGTGTGTGAGTGTACATGTGTATGTGTGTGTGTGAGATCCTATATAATAAAAGGCTAATATGCAAATTGACCAAACAGCAGAACGACTGGTCGCTATGATGTGCACTGACCACCAGGGGGAGTACCACTCAGCCAGAAGCCAGGCTTGCAGCTGGCGAGTGCAGTGGTGGCGGTGGGAGCCCCTCCTGCCTCCACAGCAGCGCTAAGGATGTCCAACTGACAGCTTAGGCCTGGGGGAGGACATCTCCCAAGGGCTCCCGGACTGCAAGAGGGCACAGACTGGGCTGGGGGATCCCCCTCCCCCTACAAGTGCATGAATTTTGTGCACTGGACCTCTATATTATATAAATAAAACTTCTTCAAATTTCATTTTATGTTTGACATCCATTTACTCAATATGTTTTGTGGTAGTTGACATAGACTATTTAGAGTACTTTGTGGCTTTTTAAAAATTGTCATTGCTTAGGTACATAGGAAAAAGTATTGGAGGGCCCTGACTGGTGTGGATCTGTAGCTAGAGCGTCGGCCTGCAGACTGAAGGGTCCCAGGTTTGATTCTGGTCAAGGGCATGTACCTTGGTTGCAGGCACATCCTTCATGGGGGGTGTGCAGGCGGCAGCTGATTGATGTTTCTCATTGATGTTTCTAACTCTCTCTCCCTCTCCCTTCCTCTCTGTAAAAAATCAATAAAAAATATTTAAATCAAAACATATTAGAGGTTTTAGATTTCATAATTTGTGTCATCCCTGTGAATTCAATTAAAAAGAAAAAATACTTTTTTTAATTATAAATTATGTTAAAAAAGGGAATTTTGCATCATACTTTATCTTTCCATTCAGGCATACAACAAATGAATTACTGGCTCAAAATGTGAAATTTCAAACAGACATATAAAAGCACAGAATATAGATTTAGGAGACAGCTGTGTATAGGATTTATGAATATTATGGTATTCTTTTATGTAATTTCCCCCACATTTTTTATGTCTACATCTTAACAGCAAGCAAAATAAGGTGGGAAAGGACCCTGGTTGGATGGCTCATTTGGAGCATCATCCCGTCCACCAAAAGGTTGTGGGTTCAATTCCCAGTCAGGGCACATACCTATGTTGCGGGTTCACGTAAGAGAGGCAACCGATCAATGTTTCTCTGTCCTATAGATGTTTCTCTTTCTCTCTCCAAAATCCCCTCATCTCTCTCTAAAATCAATAAAAAAAAGTATCCTCAAGTGAGGATTAAAGAAAAAAAATGAGGTAGAAAGATCTTAAATTTAGAGTCCGTGATAGGAGTGGGCACTGACTCTACCTACATTTACAGACAGCATTTCATCTGCTAGGTCACGTTACATTGCCATGGAGGGAAAGTGATAACGGTGGAATCTATTTAGACCACTTACTTCGATGGAAATTCTTCCCAGGCTGGCTTCAGAAGACAAGGAAAGGAATCCGAAGATCGCCCACACAAAGTATTGTCTATATTGCGCTATTTCGGTTAGGTATTTTGCTGAATTCCTGCTCAGCCATTAGTTCCAAAACAAAATGGTTAGCCTTCCTCTCATTATATTTCATATGCATCATAAAAATTATTCAGATCACAGTTTAGAATACCTCACATTACAATCCACATATGTAATACTTTTAAATGCATGCTAATAAGAGTGGGAAAAAAAAACGCTATTGACCATATAGTAGTATATTGAAGGTTATGCTTCTTGCCTTCTTTCTTTTTCAAAAAAATTTCCTTCTTATGATGGATGAGAAAATGACTTGTGTAAATATCTATTCAAACGAGCACACTTTTGTTACCATTATTGCAAGCAGAGCCTGGGAATCTGCAGGGGTGGGGGCGGCGTCTAGGCTTGCTGCTCTACTCTTTGGATTATCTCCATTAATAGTATTCCTCCCATTGTGGAGTGTTTCTATTGTCCTGCTGGAAGGGATCATCACACTCCATAATCCATGACCCACTGTGCTAAAGGTCAAGTGTGCTTGAAATTGCCATCTGATTAAAGTTCAAGCTCCTTGGTTAGACTTGCCTGGGTGGCCTCAGAATTAGGTCCACAGTCTTTGCTGGTTTGGCTCAGTGGATAGAGTGTGGGTCTGCAGATCGAAAGGTCCCAGGTTTGATTCGGGGCTCGTTCAGGAGGCAACCAATCGATATGGTTCTCCCACATCGATGTTTCTGTCTTTCCCTCTCTCTTCCATTCTCTCTAAAAAACAATGGGAAAACGTCCTCGGGTGAGGATTAAAAGAAGAAGAAGAAGAAGATTTAGGCCCACAATTATGAATATGGACTTGAATATCTAGAATATTTTTCTCCATGAAGATGCATTCAATGACATAGCTGTGAAAAGATATGTATAGGTTAGATTTGATAAACATAATATGACCCAGCAATTTCCACTTCTACGTATACACCCTAAAGAAATAAAAATATGCCCACACAAAGGAATATATGTACAACTTTATTCATACTAGACAAAATATGAAGCCACTCAAATAAAAAAAGACTAGGAAAAGATTTTCTTTTTAAATATATTTTATTGATATTTTACAGAGAGGAAGGGAGAGGGATAGAAAATCAGAAACATCGATGAGAGAGACATCGATCAGCTGCCTCCTGCATGCCCCCTACTGGAGTTGTGCCCGCAAGCAAGGTACATGCCCCCGACTGGAATCAAACCCTGGACCTTTCAGTCCGTAGGCTGACGCTCTATCCACTGAGCCAAACCGGTCTCGGCCTAGGAAAAGATTTTAAGGAAAAAATGAAATAGTTGTGACAGATCACTATTTAGTTTTCCTCAGTTTTTTCATCTTGTAAAAGAAGGATAGTAAAGGCTAAATTATCTAACTCATTGGATTCTTACAAACATAAAATGACACAATTCTTCAAAAGGCTTAAACTACCTTATTTATATTATTTCGATTTTCTCAAAATCAGACACTTCTCATTAGAAATGGGTTTTGTTGAATTTACTTTGATATTGCAAGAATCATTTACTTTTGTGTTTAAAACGGATTTTATTTTCTTGTTTGATTTCTAGCACTTAATATCCTCAAGTCTTTATAGGACTTAGAACATGTTAGGTGAAAATGTTGAATAGAGAGATTTGGATGAATTGTGTGTATTTTACTAAAGGGATGGTGTTTACACTGAAGTCAAAGCAAAGAAAAATACTCCAACCAGTATATTTCCCATGGCTTTGCTTTCACTTATTTCATTTTATTTGAGCTTTGAAGTTCGGAACTTACGACAAAGTAGTAATTTTTTGTTGCCAAAATTTGGCAGCTACTTAAAATGTTGACCTTTGCTGAGACCGGTTTGGTTCAGTGGATAGAGCATCAGCTTGCGGACTGAAAGGTCCCAGGTTCGATTCTGGTTGGGGGCATGTACCTTGCTTTCGGGCACATCTCCACTGTGGGGTGTGCAGGAGGCGGCTGATCGATGTCTCTCTCTCATAGATGGTTCTGACTTTCTATCTCTTTCCCTTCCTCTCTGTAAAAAATCAATAAAATATATATTTTTAAAAATGTTGACCTTTCTGTTTAGTAGTAAAGTCTAGAGCTGTGGCTTTCAAAGTATAGACCTCATTCTGACCAGCGGCAGCATCACCTGGGAACTTGTTAGGAATACAAATTATTGGGGCCCTACCCCAACCCTACAGATCAAAAGCTCTGAGGATGGGGCCCCAAAATCTCTATTTTAACAGCTCTCCAATGAGTATTTATTGGGTCATAAAAAAAGTATGAAGTACTGACACACCTACGACAAGAATGAGCCTCTGAAGACATTATACGTAGAGGAAAAAACGGCTGCAAAAGACCACAGATTTATGATTCCATGTGCCGTAAAGCAGTGTGGTAAAACAGTGTCGCAGAGCAGGTGTTGAGATGGGCCACTGACTTAGAAGTCTAGATCAGGTCTGAGTGAAGTTTTGGCCCATGAGCCAAATCGGTCCACTGTCTGTTTTTCATTTCTTCTTGATTCTTCTTCATTTCCTCTTGGTTCTTACTCATATTGTAGAATTTGTCTTCCATTCTTATTATCCACCTTATGACCGTTTCTCAAAATTCTTTCTCTGGCATGTTGCTTGCCTCCATTTTGTTTACTTCCTTTTTCTGGTGATGCCTGCTTTTCTTTCATATAGGGGCTGTTTCTTCATTTGCCCATGGTCTCTTTTCGCTGGGTGTCTGGTTATGTAGTTCTCTCTCTCCTTTTCGTGTGGTGTGTAGAGCTCCTCTGAATTCAAGTGTTTGCGCCAATTGGGGACCAGTGTTCTGGGGCTCGCAGCTGTTCAATGGGTGCCACAGCTGTAGATTTTCAGGCTTCCATGTCCACTGTCTGTTTTTGTCAGTGAAGTGTTGTGGGAATGCAGCCACTCTCATTTGTTTAAATATTGTCTATGGGTGCTTCTACACTACAAGGGCAGAGTTGAGTAGTTTCAGCAGAGACCATATGGCCCACACAGCCTAAAATATTTACTTTCTGGCCCTTTGCACAAAAAGTTTGATGTTTCCATTTCTTTACAAAAAAATTTTCCGCTCTTGGCTCAAATGGAAGCTTTGGTGCTGTTTTCTTGCCCATAATCCTGGACTACAAACATCTGAAATGCGTAGGTAAACACCTCATTTTGTCTTTCCATTTGAGTCTTTTTTCTACAAACTCCACTCCCTGATATCAAACTATTACTTGATAACTAGAAACTTGTGAATAAGAAGAATAAACTACTGTGCCCTTTCCTTCTATTTGGTAATAGTGGTAACCTGTTTATCAGTTCTGCGACATTTTCTCACTAATTCAGCACTGGGAAGCCCTTGATTGTTCTGTACTACAGAGTGGCGTAAATTAATTATTTATTACTAGAGGCCCAGTGCATGAAATTCATTCACAGTTAGGGTGCCTAGTGGCTGCTGGCCGGGGCTTTCCTTCATCCCATGCTGCCCCCTGGTGGTTAGCACATGTCATAGTGAGTGATCAAACTGCTGGTCAGTCAAACTCCTGAGGGGACACTTTGCACATTAGGTTGATAGATAGATAGATAGATAGATAGATAGATAGATAGATAGATAGATAGATAGATAGATAGATAGTCTTTATGTCTCCCAATTCTTGCTGCCTTTTTACTTCCACAACAGAAAGCCCACCTTGGGACCACTAAGGTTAGGAATTCATGGGAGCTGTTTGCTGTACTTCAGCCGTTGAAATGATGCCATTTTATCTGGAAAATTTTTATCCTTGGACTGGAATGCTGTAGCCGCTGTATTTCACAACAGTGTTTCTGAGCACACAGATACCAAATATTGTGGGCATTCTTAGAATGTTTATTAGACGAGTTTTTGTTCGCCTTCCCATAATCAAGAATCACTGCTGAAACTGGTTTGGCTCAGTGGATAGAGCGCCGGCCTGCAGACTGAAGGGTCCCAGGTTCAATTCTGGTCAAGGGCATGGACCTTGGTTGTGGGCACATCCCCAGTGGGGGGCGTGCAGGAGGCGGTTGATCAATGTCTCTCTCTCATCTGACTCTCTATCCCTCTCCCTTTCTCTCTATAGAAAATCAATAAAATATATATTTTTTAAAAAGAATCACCATGTCTACCCTTAGGTGGAATATCATAATGTCCCCTTAATATTCTTTTGTACTTGACTTTCAGTCAAGGTGACTGGTGGCCAGTTCATATAAAATACAACAACTGAATTTTGACGTTGTCCTCATTGATGCAATGGACTCCTTCTACTTGGAATCTTGCTACTCACACCACTGAAGAAAGTTGGGGGTGGGGAGGGAGGCCTCGCACAGTCTCCATTCGTTTTGCAAGACCAGGCAAAAGTGTTGTTTTTGCAGCTGTGATTCCATGGTTGTACACGACTGATGTTTCTGGTTAAGAAACATGACTTGGCCAAATGTTAATGAGGTGTGTTACCGGCGAATTTGTTTGGGCCATGATTTCTTTCCGTAAGTTCCAGTTGAATACTTTGGCAGGGGATGCTGGGTAAGACACAGGAAATAGTGAGGTTGAAGCTGGACATGATCGAGGTAGATCTTCCATTTAGGCTTTCCCCAGAACCTTAATGCATGCCTTTGCCCTGCTTACTCACCGCGGGGGCGAGGTGCAATGAGAGAGGGTCAGGCAAAGGCCAGCTGCCGAGTGTGGGGACTTGGGTGTGTTGCCAAAAGCAGCCCATCTCCAGGAGAATTTGAGCGTCACTGTTGTGTACAATATAGTGTGGAAATGCTGTGTTGTTAAAATTAAATTGTTATTTATAGCGATGAATAAAATGTGAACTCTATAAAAGAGAGCCATGTTCTGCAGCCTTATTGTCCTAGGCAACACAATAGCCACCCACACAAATCAGCTGAACAACCTCATCATTTCTGTCTTATCTACCTGAAATAGGGGTCAGAGGTGGGCGGTGGTGAAAGCTGGGAATCATGTCACACTTCAGGCACAAGGAGAAAAATGCTCTGGTAACTCTGGCTGTACTGTCCTCCCCCATGTGTGGGGGGGCTGGGACAGCCCCCGGAGCTGGAGGGGAGCTCTGATGCCCCTGGTGCCTTGGCAGCGGGCCATGCTTGGGAGCTGGGTGCTACTTCCCTAAAAGAAACCACTGAAGACAAGCTCTGCCAAATGCGTAGATTTTGAGCCATTTAAAAGGCAATAATGTTCACGCTCGGAATTCCTTAGTAGGCACAGTGTCATTTAAGGGTACTTATGCTACAGGGATAAGGTTCATTATGAAATAGACACTGCAGCAAGTCCTCCATGTGACATAAACTGATTGGAGCTTGTGTATTTATAAAAAGTGTGTGTGTGTGTGTGTGTGTGTGTGTGTGTGTGTGTACTAGAGGCCCGGTGCACAAAATTTGTGCATGGGGGGGCCCTCAGCCCAGCCTGCACCCTCTCCAATCCAGGACCCCTCAAGGGATATTTGGCTGCTGGTTTAGGCCCAATCTTGAGGTCCATGCAGCCTACTGTTCAGTCATTTCGTCCCTCACTAACCCCCCTGCCGGCCTGGTCGCCCCACACAGCCTGTGTTTTGTGGTCTGTCCAGTTGTTTCAGTCATGATGGCCCCTGGCTTTTTATATATTGGGATATATAATATGCCCTTAATATATCTACTACCTCTTTAATACATATTTTAAGCTTCATTGGGTCAGGATTCATGGCTGTCGTATTTATTACTGTATCTCTATACCTAGGACAGCATCTGGCACGTAGTCAAGCTCATTATTTTGTTGTTAAACCAGTTCAAAAAAGCGGAAGTACCTGAACACATTAGAAAAGATAAAATCTGGCCCATAATGCACAAATGAGTTCAAATTTTCATATACTGGTAATAGTTTGCCGCTTCAGAAATCATCTAATTGTCATCATATCCCTTTGAGATAGGTTAATAGATACAGAATTGTACTGTATATGCTGAACATAATGGTGGGACCCTGAATAACACTTAGCTTCCCCAGATGAGATCTGTAAGATCATTGCTATAATTAAACTACATGAAAAAAAAAGAAGGTTCTAAGGTTAAAATGGAATGGAGATTTGGATAATGAATAAAATTACTAATGCTTGCTTACCTGATCTGTCTAAAACTGCTTCATTTGTAAAATAAGTGAAACAAGCCAGTCAGAGAAAGACAAGTATCACATGGTCTCACTTATATGTAAAATCTAATGAACGAAATAAACTGATGAACAAAATCGATCCAGAAACAGGGAAGGGGGGAGGGTGGGAAGAGATTAACCAGGGAATTTATTTGCATATTAGAGGCCCAGTGCATGAATTCATGCACAGATAGGGTCCTTTGGCCTGGCTAGAGATTGGGCCCAATTGGGACCATCTCACCCAATCTCAATCAGGGCCAGCCGGTCAGGGGAAGGGGCTATGGGAGGTTGGCCTGCCATAGGAGGTTGGCTGTGGGAGTGTACTGACCACCAGGGGGCAGCTCCTGTGTTGAGCGTCTGCCCCTAGTGGTCAGTGCATTTCATAGCTACCAGCCGGCTGTCCAGTTATAACGATCGCTTAGGCTTTTATATATAGAGATATGCATAGTCCATGGGTAAGACACAGACAAAATAATGCAGTGAAGGCCTGGGAAGGGGTGGGTCAATGGGGAAAAGCGAGGGTGGGGGGACATTTGTAATACTTTCAACAATAAAGATAAAATGCTATATAATAAAACCCTAATATGCCAGTCGACCAAATGGCAGAACGACTGGTTGCTATGATGCACTGGTGGTCAGTGCGCTTCTACAGGGGGAGCGCCACTCAGCCAGAAGCTGATCTCATGGCTGGCAAACTCAGTGGCAGTGGTGGGAGCCTCTCCTGCCTCCGCTGTAGGCAGTCAGTAAGGAGTGAGGGGTCCCTGACTTCGAGAGCCCTGGACTGTGAGAGGGATGTCTGACTGCCATCCAGCCGCAAGCTGGCAGGCAGACATCCCCCTAAGGGTCCCAGACTGCAAGAGGGTGCAGGCCGGGCTGAGGGCCCCCCTGCCCCAGTGCATGAATGTTGTGCACTGGCCTCTAGTAACTAAATAAAATGAAAGACAGTAGAATCTATCTCCGAGGGCTGTTAGAAGGAAACAGCGGGCAGAAAGCACAGTTCCTGGCATGCTGCAAGTGCCTCATAAATGCGAGTTGTGTTCATCATCATGAGTAAGTTTTGAGCACTGGCCGCTGTGGCACGGTTGGTTGGGCATCATCCCCTGCACTGAAAGGTTGCCTGTTCAATTCCTGTTCTAGGCGCATGCCTGGGTTGCAGGCTCCATCCCTGGTGGGGAAGTGCAAGAGGCAGCTGATTGATGTTTCACTCTCACATCGATATTTCTCCCTCACTCTTTTGCTCTCTCCTCTTTCTCTCAAAATCAATAAAAATCTTTTTTTAAAAAAAGAGTTAAGTTTGGAGATCTTCCCAAGTGCCAGACTCTGGGGCAAATACCTCCTCCTTCTAAGTGTTGCTTCAATTTCCCCTTCCTCTCTTCGTGCTGCCTCACTGCTGGTGCCACCTGGGGTATCTGGGATGAGTCATGAAACTGGGTTTGACCTTCACTCACGTAGCCCTTCCCACCTGACCTTGAACAAAGGTAAGGGAACCAGACACTAAATCCTGCCATCTGCCTAAGACTGTAGCCACTAGCCACATGCAGCTGATCAAATAAAATTTAAAGTGCATTGAATATTGTTCTAAAGATATGAAAAGGTGCTCAATATCGTTAGTCATTAGGGAAATACAAGTCAAAATCAACGAGATGCCAGTTCACCTACAGCAGGATGGCTACAATAAAAAAGACAGACAAAATAACAAGTGTTGGCGAGGATGTACAGATATTGGATCTCTCCCGTGTTGCTGGTGGAAAGGTAAAATGGTGTAGCCACTGCGGAAGACACTCTTGCAATTCTTCAAAAGTTGTTCATACAACCCAGCAATCCTATTCCTGGATATATATGCAAGAGAATTGAAAACCTATTCACACACACACACACACACTTGTATATAAGTGTTCCTAGCATTCTTCCTGATAGCCAAAAGGTGGGAACCACCCACATGTCCATTGACTGGCGACTGGATAAACAAAATGTGGTAGTTGTATTGCACACAGTAGAATATTCAGCATAAGAGAGATGAGGCATTGATACACACCACCACAAGGATGAAGCTCCGAAGCATCGCGCTAAGTGAAAGAAGCCAGACACAAAGGAGCACATATTGCACGATTCCGTTATAGGAAACTAGAGGCATGGCACGCGTGAAATCGTGCGTGAGTAGCTCGCTTCCGCTCGCCTCAGCTGGCCGCCCCGCCCATCACCGCTCATAGCTTGTGCCCCCCCTCCACTGCCCATAGCTCTCCACCGCTAGTAGCTCCCCACCATTTGTGGCTGTCCGCTGCTAGTAGCTCGTGCCTCTCCCCACCCGCCACGAGAGCGGCTGCTCATTTGATATGATATCGATGTCTACAATAGGCAGATCTGTTGACACAAATTGGTTTGGGGGTCGTCAGGGGGAAAGAAGATGGTGAATGACTGCTAACGGGTATGGGGTTTCTTTCTGCGATTATTAAAATAATCTGAAATGGGATGATGCTTGCTCATTGAGTGACATACCTTGTTTTCCCAAAAGTAAGACATCCCCCGAAAATAAGACCCACTTCCAGTTTTGCCTCTCGCTGTCATAGAAGGCATCCCCCCCGAAAATAAGACCTCCCAGTCATCAGGCCTCCCCCAAACAGAAGGCCTCCCCGGAATAGAAGGCCCCCCGAAGCGACCGTCAGGCGTCTGACTCCTGATTTAAAGAGACCTCGCCCTGCCTGAACAGCTCTGGCTGTGCTGCGGCCCATCAGGGAGCTGGTTGGTGATGACAATGACTATCGTACCATAGACAGGCCATACATTTCCTTTTTTTTGTTGTTGTTCAACAATAAATGTGTACCATCTTCTTCTCCATGGAAAAATAAGACATCCCCTAAAAATAAGACCTAGCACATCTTTGGGAGCAAAAATTAATATAAGACACTGTCTTATTTTGGGGGAAATAGGGTATTTATGACCATACTAAAACAAAACAAAAACAAAAACACCCATGCTGAATTGCAGTCTTGAAAAGGGTGAACTTTATGGCACGTGAATTGTATCTCAGTGAAGATGTTCTTTTTATTAAAAACTCGGCTACTTTGTTGCATCAGCCACATTTGAAGTAGGCAGTAGCTACATGTGGCTACAAAGTGGATGGTGCAGACTTGTGACCTGCCCATCAGCACAGAGACTTCTATTAGACAGTGATGAGCTAGAGGAGTTTCTCAGTCTGGGACCAAAAAAGGAGAAAAAGGGAACATCACAGTCTAAAAATTGCAGAGAGAATGGAAGACAGCGTGATTATGCTTTGGAGAAATGTTACTTCTGGGTCATTTTACTCTTTGTTGCCTTCTGACTCTTCCACTTGGGTGACCTCAACATTCTGTTTCTTTAATTCTCCAAACAAACCCGGGAGGTAGGTACTATTATTACTCTGGAATTTTACAAATGAATTGATTGACGCTTTACTGAGTTTAAGAGATTTGCGTAGCTAGCGAGGGCAGAGCCAAGTTTCTAACTTAGGATGTATTGCTCTGAAGGTACTTCACTTCTGTGTTATAGTTTTCCTCTTTTCGTGTGTGTTTTTTTTTTTGGCGGGCAGGGGGGGGTTCCTTGCATGCAATCCATCTGTGACCGGACAACCAAGGCGCCTGAGCCAATTCAGCAGAGACAGGGTGGAGTCCTATCTGAGCGTTGATTCCCATCCCTCTGGCAGAGGAGAGCAGCAGGTGGGTGCCTCTGAGCATCCCTGGACCAAACCACGGGCGATAGGGATGGGGCTATAAAAGCAGGTGCCTCCAGGACCAGGTTGTCTCAGGTGCGAGTTGTCCATCTTTCCACCAGGATAGGCAGTTCAGGGGACAGAAGGGGGCCTGCATTCCTGTGTGAGCTCCCATGTCCCACAGCGTCCAACTCACAGCCAGGTGAGGAGGCGCGTTCTCTCATCAGAACAGCACCATCATGGGTAAGATTTCTTATTTCACTTCTTGTAACAAACTAGAGGCCCAGTGCATGAAATTTGTGCACTCGGAGGGGGGGGGGGTCCCTCAGCCCGGCCTGCACCTTCTCACAGCCCGGGAACCCTTGGGGGATGTCTAGCTAAGTCTGGCGAGCGGGCCTAAGCTGGCAGTCGGACATCCTTTAGTGCACTCGCCAGCCGTGGACCCGGCTCAGGGCTTCTCGGGGATCATATGAATGAACTTTCGATGTGAGCCCCAACTCACACATACAGAGTCCAGGTAACTTCCAAGGCCGCCCCGCCTTCCCCTTCTACTGGAGCAGAAATCCCAAGGGAAACGGGGAGTCCTTCTGGCAGACAGGACCCGTGTCCTTAAGCCTGATTTCTTACCCACAATGCATCCGATGCAGGGCCTCTCCCGTACCGGCCTTCCAGAACCCCACGAACCGGTCAGAGCTTTAAAGCCCCCGTGGCTGTCTCGTTCCCCAGATCTGCCTTTCACACGCTGGCCTGTCTTGTCTGCCCCTAACCGGTACTGCAGGCTGAGGCAGCTGTGGGTCTGTTTGCCAATGACCCCCACTTTTTCCAGCGCTGCAGGCTGGGGGCTTCTCCTTGAGGATCGGAATCGGGTCAGCTCACTGGCACGGCAAGTGTTCACAGAGCTACAGTGCCACAGCCTTGTCATGGGGCAGGGAGGGGGGAGGAGGGGAGGGAGAGCCTCAACATAATATACCACAGACCCTTGTTCTGCCCTGGACCATTAGTAGCTGAGGTCCTCACTCTGCCAGGAGAAGTCCTATCCCCAGCTTTGATTTTCAATGTATTTTTAGAAACATGTTTTTATTGATGTCAGAGAGGAAGGGGGAGGCAGAGAGAGAGAAACATCAATGAGGAGAAAGAATAATGGATCAGCTGCCTCTTGCACGCCCCACACTGGGGATCAAGCCTGAACCTGGGCATGTGCCCTTGACTGGAATGGAACCCAGGACCCTTCAGTCCACAGGTCGATGCTCTATCCACTGAGCCACACCAGCTAGGGTCAATGTATTTTTTAAAATAAGTTTTTATTGATTTTAGAGAGGGAGAAATAGAAACCTCAGTGATGAGAATCATGATCAGCTGCCTCCTGCACGCCCCACACTGGGGATGGAGCCCACGACCCGGGCCTGTGCCCTGACCAGGAATCGGACCATGACCTCCTGATTCAGAGGTGGATGCTCAACCACTGAGCCACACCGGCCGGGCTTCACTGTATTTTTTATACCCATTTATAGTTTGGCGGCTTTTCATTTGATGAAGTCACTCCTCATCTCTTTGACGGCTGTACATCATCACATTTCGATGTCTCAAAAGTTATTCGATGAGACCCCTCTTGCTGGACATGAGACAATTACTTGTTGAATTACAGTGGTACCTCGAGATATGAGTTTAATTCGTTCCATAACCTTGAGGCGTGGGAAACTATGAGTCACGGTAAACTGGTGGGTCGGGTGTAGCCAGCCCATCCGCGGGATGACTCCTATCTCAACTGTTGCTCGTACTTCAAAGAAAAAATCGCTCACTCGATGGCTCGTATCTCAAAAATCTTGTATGTTAGGTCACTCGTATCTCGAGGTACCACTGTATCTCGAGGTACCACTGTATCTCGAGGTACCACTCTATCTCCTTTTCCCACCAGGCTCTGGAGCTCAGAGGGCTGCATCTGCTTGCTTACTCCTTCACCTTCAGCGCCTGGCACAATAATCTCTGTTGAATAAAGATATTTCCCCATAATTTGAAAATCTGAATCACGCTTTGAGGAGTGTCTTACTGCCAAAGCTTTATCCAGTTTTCCGATGATTCTCTGAAGAATGGCCTTCCAGAAATGGCACTGCCTTGTCAAAGAGGGTAGAAACGTTTAAGCGTCTTGGCATAGGCTGCCAGACAGTTCTCTCAAAGGCTCTATCTACCACCCTGTCTTCTCTCAGCAGCAAGTGATACTCCCCCCTCGCGCAGTGCATGTGGTAACACTGAACATGCTCATTGCGTAAGCGTCATTAACCTGCGAGGCAAAACATGTTATCTCATTCAACTACTTCGTGCCTCTTTAATGACCAGCAGAACTACTCATTTCCCTCATGTTTAATTTTTTCACATTCCTCCTGTAAATTGGCCATTTCGCGTTTCCCTCTATTTTCCTATGGTTGCCTCACCTTCTTGCTAATTAATTTGTCAACTTTATATATCAAGCATATTGGCTTGCTGTTGTCTTTCAAATGCTTTTCAAGTTCACTTTTTTATTTTCCTGCAATTTTTTAAAAATATATATTTTATTGACTTTTTACAGAGAGGAAGGGAGAGGGACAGAGAGCTAGAAACATTGATGAGAGAGAGACATCGATCAGCCGCCTCCTGCACACCCCCCCACTGAGGATGTGCCCACAACCAAGGTACGTGCCCTTGGCCGGAATCGAACCTGGGACCTTTCAGTCCGCAGGCTGAGCTCTATCCACTGAACCGAACCGGTTTTGGCAATTTTCCTGCAATTTGTACAAGGGGCTCAACCCTTGCAGCCCCGGCTTCATCCAGAAGGACATCTGGAAGGTCGTTTGGCTGTCTGGTCTCATGAGCATATTATGCTTTTATTATTATAAAACATGTGGAAACTAAAAATCACACAGAATCCCCTTTATGGGGTGATTAGATCTCATAGCCGGTCTGTTTAACAGGGAAGCAGTATCTTGAAAAAGCTTACCTGTGTATCTTCAACCTTAAAGCTTCGCAGAATCCACATTAAGTCTTGGACCCTTTTCTGTTGGGCTGCCCTTTTCTTTGAATATGGATCTTAATTGATTAGCAATCTACTATGTAGATCTTTTTATATCTCATTCAAAATGCAGCATCAGTGATTTTCAGTTTGGGTTTCTTTAACATGAAATGATACCTCGGTGAGCTGTAGTCGATGAAGAATCTTTCGAGTATCCTTCAGGTCCGCCTAGTTTTTACAGGTTTGACACCCACAGTTAGCGCAGGATCACTTTATGTGGTCTTTGCAGCCAGCTCCTCTCTGTTACCCTCTCATGCAACTGACGTAACGGATAACGAAGCATCACAGTAACAGGTGTACAACTAGCATCAAAGAGGACAAATCACTGGCAAGAATGCGGAGAAAAAGGAACCCTCGTGCCCTGCTGGTGGGAATGCAGACTGGTGCAGCCGCTGGGGAGCACAGGATGGAGTTTTCTCAAACAACTAAAAACGGATCTCCCATTTGACCCAGTGATCCCACTCCTAGGAATAGATCACAAGAAACTAGAAACACCCATCAGAAAGGATACATGCACCCCTATGTTCATAGCAGCACAATCCACCATAGCTGAGATTTGGAAACAGCCTAAGTGCCCGTCAGCAGAGGAGTGGATCAGAAAACTGTGGTCCATCTACACAATGGAATTCTGGGCAGCTGTAAAAAAGAAGGGTCTCTTACCCTTTGAGACAGCATGGAGGGACCTGGAGACTCTTATATTAAGTCTGTGGTCGCAGACTGTGGCTCGCAAGCCACATGCGGCTCTTTGGCCCCTTGAGTGTGGCTCTTCCATAAAATCACATGGCCTGGGCGAATCTATGTTGAAGAAGAGGCATCAGAAGAAGTTTAAGTTTTAAAAATGTGGCTCTCAGAAGAAATTTCAATCATGTACTGTTGATATTTGGCTCTGTGGACTAAGGAGTTTGCCGACCGCTGGTAATGAGGAAGATAAATGTAGAAACAGGGAGAGGCTGCACGCATGCGTGTAGGGAGTAAGCCTTGAACCTCAGACATCCTCTGCTCAGGGCCCCCTACACATGCTAGTTGGAGGAAGAGCTGGGAAAGACAATGCTGAGTACAGAGCTCACAAAAAGGGGGTATATCTCAAGGAACTCCTTTTGAGAACCCTGGCCCTGCTCCAGATGGTGTTGGAAGGTAGTTTATTGAGCAGCTTAAAAAACAAACAAGTGGGCCAAAACTGGTGTCGCTCAGCGGATAGAGCTTCGGCCTTCGGACTGAAGGGTCCCAGGTTCGATTCCGGTCAAGGGCATGTACCTTGGTTGCGGGCACATCCCCAGTAGGGGGCGTACAGGAGGCAGCTGATCGATGTTTCTCTGTCATCGATGTTTCTAACTCTCTATCCCTCTCCCCTCCTCTCTGTGAAAAATCAATAAAATATATTTTTTTTAAAAAACAAACAAGTGGTTTATTAATAAAAAGCGTGTGCCGGCCAAGAAGAATTAAGCAAAGTTCTATAGATACTCTCAAAGTCCAAGCATGATTTGCCCCCCTGATTAATAAACAAGCAAGTGGTTTATTAATAAAAAGAATTAAGCAAAGTTCTATAGATACTCTCAAACTCCAAGCATGGTTTGCCCCCCTCGATTTGACGAGTGCATGCTGGGGAGGCCTTCTGATAAGAGGTCCATCCTTTGATGGATGCTGTTTCCTGGAAGCCTTCCTCTGGAATGAGTCCACCCTTCGCTGCAATTATTGCTCCTTCCTACGTCAGTCAGTGAAATACTGTTTAAGGCTGTTTAAGGCTGTTTAAGGCTGTGAACGGCTGCCAACTAACATGCAGAAAACATGGGATTCACATTAAGGACCTGCTGCGGAGCACATGCTAACTGATGGGCAGCTGTGCTGTGTGACGGTATTTATGCTGCTTGCCCTGTCCAAATGGTTTTCTCTGAGTGACCACTGTATGGATTTTACTTTCAAAATACTGGTTGGCGTCCACAGGCTGTGTTTCCTCTTCGTCATTCATATTTGGGTCGCGGACAGTGCACAGACGGCCCCTCCCTGTTGCCTCTGAATGTTTGTTTGCATTAGAAGCTGAGGACCTCAAAATGGAAGCAAAGCACCACGCAGCCCTCGTGGGAGAGAGCTTCAGCTGGCGGGCCTTTCTGCTAAAGATGCTTCCTCCCCTTGTTCTGGAAGGTGCTGGTCGCAAGCCCTTTTCCCCTCTCCCAGTGCGAGGTTATTGGGGTCCTTGCTACCTGCACAGCAGAGCACAGGCCGCAAGTGTGCCCTAGTTTTGAAGACTCTCTGGACCTCCCTGTGGCTGCTGTGCACTCTGAAACTTCAGGTGGCTTTCGGATCCATCGGAATCTTGGATCAGAGGTATAATTTTTGTAAAATATATTTTATTGATTTTTTTACAGAGAGGAAGGGAGAGGGATAGAAAGTCAGAAAAATCGATGAGAGAGAGAGATCCATCAGCTGCCTCCTGCACGCCCCCCACTGGGGATGTGCCCGCCACCAAGGTACATGCTCTTGGCCGGAATGGAACCTGGGACCCTTCAGTCCGCAGGCTGACGCTCTATCCACTGAGCACACCGGTTTCGGCCAGAGGTATAATTGATCTTATTTGTTTCATTCCAGAATAGAAAATGAAACAAGAAAGAAGACAGTGAAGGTTGTGATGTTGTGTGTGTGTGTGTGAATTTCGGAAGTATAGACATTTCTGACAAAAATATGACAAGACATTGATGCTGTTACTGCTTTGGGTTTTCCGCTTTGGAATACCCGAGTTAGCTGAGGAAAAGTGGCATTTGTAACGGATGCGTGGTTTCAGGAGATGGGGTTGTTTTCGGTACCTTCAGATACCTGGCTTAAAGTAATTAGAAAGATACCACTGCTTTGTGTAAGTCTCTCAAAGATGGTTATTGCCGAGGCCAGTGTGGCTCAGTGGATAGAGTGTCGGCCTGGGGAGTAAAGGGTCCCAGGTTCGATTCTGGTCAAGGGCATGTACCTTGGTTGTGGGCGCATCCCCAGTAGGGGATGTGCAGGAGGCGGCTGATCGATGTTTCTCTCTCATCGATGTTTCTGACTCTCTGTCCCTCTCCCTTCCTCTCTGTAAAAAAATCAATAAAATATATATATATTTTTTAAAAGATGATTATTAAACTTTCAATTCAATATCTGCGGAGCCTGCTGTGTGTGATACATTAAAATAAAAGTTTTAGGATTTATTGAAAAGGTTAAAAGTGCCCTGCTCTCTACCACAGCCACGTTTGAATTCAAACTTAGCTTTAAACAAACATTTAAAATTTTAATTTTAAATTAAACACTCGGTGATTGAGCGTTGACCTGTGAACCAGGAGGTTGCTGTTTGATTCCCCGTCAGGGCACATGCCCAGGTTGTGGGCTCCATCTCCCTGTGTGAGGTGTGCAGGAGGCAGCTGATCCATGATTCTCTCTCATCCTGGATGTTTCTTTCTCTCCCTCCCTTCTTCTCTGAAGTTAATAAAAATATATTTTTTTATAAAATCACAGTTGCCATAGGCAACAGGGTAGAAGATGGATGAAAATGCTGAAGCAGAATAATTGACCTTCCAGTTATAAAATAAATAAGCCACAGGGATGTAGTGTACAGCATAGGAAACATAGTCCATCCTGTATAATAAACCCTAATAAGCAAATAGACCAAATGGCAGAGCATCCAGTCGCTATGATGCGTACTGACCACCAGGGGGCAGACACCCAACTCAGGAGCTGCCCCCTGGTGGTCAATGCACTCCCATAGGGGGCACGACACTCAGCCAGAAGCTGGCTCTATGCAGGCAGTAAGGAGCGAGGGGTCCTGGACTGCGAGAGCCCCAGACTACAAGAGGGATGTCTGTAGGATGCCTGAGGATCAGGCCTAAGCTGGCAGACAGACCTCTCCTAAGGGGTCCCTGACTGTGAGAGGGTGCAGGCCGGGCTGAGGGACTCCCCCAAGTGCACAAATTTCATGCACCAGGCCTGTAGTAATATCATAACTTTGCATCTTAATAGATGGTTAATAGACTTATGGGGGTCACTATGTTGTACCCCCATACGTGAAACTAGTAAATATTGCATGCCAACTATAATTTTTAAAATTGAGACTAAGTGTTTCAAAATCTAAAAGCTATGGTCCTTTAACATTTAGACATTAACTTATAATACTTAAAGAATGATCGACTGCAGTCTTCACATATATGCCTTTTATTTTCTAGAGTTGGGACCTGTGTTATCTTTTTATTCGGTGTGTAAGGTTTTCCAAAAGTGGTCTGAGCAAGCTTGACCTTAAAGATACCTTTGTAATTTTTTCCACATTGGTAGTGTTTGCTTTGTGAAGTCTCCCCAGTTCCCAAGTTTCCGGAAGTTACATTTCTAGACTTTCCAAGAAGTTCTAAATGGCTTCAAAGCCTCAGCAAAGGAAATTGAAGTCAGCACTGGAGAACGTGCTTGAACTTCAGCTGGGAATGTGTATGCAGATCCTGTTTTAAAGACCCCGAGAAGGAGATGGTAATGGACCATTTTTGTACATTACTACAGCTTATCTCAACATGGAAACTTCAATGACATTTTTAAAATATATTTTATTGATTTTTTACAGAGAGTAAGGGAGAGGGAAGAGAGTTAGAAACATCGATGAGAGAGAAACATCGATCAGCCGCCTCCTGCACGCCCCCTACTGGGGATGTTCCTGCAACCAAGGTACATGCCCTTGACCGGAATCGAACCTGGGACCCTTCGGTCCGCAGGCTGATGCTCTAGCCACTGAGCCAAACCGGTTTGGGCTATTTGTGTGCCTGTTGATATGTAATGGCTTGCGGTGGTGGGTTGGATAACTTCAAATAGTGCCAGGCTTAAAAAATGACCCCCATGTCTTGGCATTCTCTGCAAGCCCCCCAGCAACCCAAGCACATTCTCCACCTGTGCACCAGACCTCTATCCTATCTAATAAAAGAGTGATATGCAGATTGACCATCACTCCAACACACAAGATGGCTGCCCCCATGTGGTCAAAGATCCTGCCCCCATGTGGACACGAGATGGCCACCACAAGATGTAGCGTACAGCATAGGAAACATAGTCCATCCTATATAATAAACCCTAATAAGCAAATAGACCAAACGGGAGGAACCAGGCCTGCAAGGGAGGGCAGTTGTGGGTGATCAAGCCTGCAGGGGAGAGCAGTTAGGGGTGACCAGGGCCTGTGGAGGAAGGAAGTAGGGGGTGACCAGGCCCACAGGGGAGGGCAGTTAGGGGCAAACAGGCTGGCAGGGAAGCAGTTAGGCATCAATCAGGCTGGCAGGGGAATGGTTAGAGGGTGATTAGGCTGGCAGGCAGAAGTAGTTAGGGGCAATCAGGAAGGCAGGCAGGCGAGCAGTTGGGAGCCAGCAGTCCTGGATTATGAGAGGGATGTCCGGCTGCCCATTTAGGCCCAATCACACCTGGACCGGGCCTAAACGGGCAGTCGGACATCCCTCGAGGGGTCCCAGATTGGAGAGGGAGCAGGCTGGGCTGAGGGACACCCCCTCTCTGTGCACGAATTTCATGCCCCAGGCCTCTAGTTATATTTACAGTATTAATACAATACCTGTTACTAATCATTTTATTGTTGATGCTGTTCCTGTGGAAGATGTGGTAAATGTGACTGTGAATGAGCAGTCGTTTTGTGCTTCTTTGCTGAGTGCAGGATCCTTTGGAAGCCTTTGACTGCTTGGATGTAAATATAAGTATTTTAATCAGACTTTAGCCAATATTCATGAATTTTCTATGGAGAAAGTATTACTCTGCCTAAATGGTTCTACTAAGCCAATTTAATTCCTTGGTCAACTTTTTGTACCATAGTTAAAACATTTGCATTTTTTTCTATTTTTCTATTTATTTTCCTGAAAGTATTTTTGTTGGGATTAATTTTTTTCTGTGTAAAACATAAAACCAGGCTTTTGAATTTTATTTATTGATTTTTAGAGAAAGCAGAAAGGAGAGAGAAAAAACACATTGATTTATTGTTTCACTTATGTATTCAGTGGTTGGTTGTTTTTTTAAATATCTTTTGATTGATTTCAAGGGGAGAGGCAGAGAGGGACAGAAACATCAATGATGAGATAAAAATCAGCCATCTCCTGCATGCCCCCTACTGGGGATGAAGCCTTAACCCAGGCATATGTCCTGACCAGGAATGGAACTGGGACCTCCTGGTTTATGGGTCAATGCCCAACCACTGAGCAACACTGGCCGGGCATTGGTTGCTTCTTGCATGTGCCCTGCCCCAGGATCAAACTGGCACCTTGGTGCAGCAGGATGATACTCTAACTCTAACCAATGAGCTACTTGGTCCGGGCTAAAACCAGGCTTTTTTAAAGATCAAATTTTATGGACTGTGACTGCACCATTGTGAATGTTCTCTTGTGCTGGAATTGTAATACATTGATTTTCCTTTAGCATCGCACACTGCTATACTAACCAGTACAGTTGTTTTTTTAATATAATTTTTTGATTTTTTTACAGAGAGGAAGGGAGAGGGATAGAGAGTTAGAAACATTGATGAGAGAGAGACATCCTACTGGGGATGTGCCTGCAACCAAGGTCCATGCCCTTGACCGGAATCAAACCTGGGACCTTTCAGTCCACAGGCCGACGCTCTATCCACTGAGCCACACCGGTTTCGGCTAACCAGGACAGTTTTGAAGGAGGTGTTATTCTGCCTTCCTGCTGATTATGCTTCATCTCTTCGCTTGAGGTCATTTCCGCCAGCTCCCCCCACCCCCATCTTGTTGTTAACGCTATCTTCTTGAGAACATGTCAGTAACTAGAATTAGTGTGAGGCTCGCTAAGTGACCAGGAGTGAAGGTGGCCTCTGATGACCTTTCTCATTAGAGGAGGAGCAAAGCCAGGTGCCCCCTATGAGGAGTTAAAGGGGAGACCAGCAGGAAGGTTACCATGGTTTTGTGGATGCTCTAAAAACTGAGCCCTGGACAGAGGAAGCTCCAGCGAAACAAGGAAGCCCTATGTTTGTTATTCTGTAAAGAAACCACTGGAAACCCGCAGAGGATTAGTGTGCTGGTTTTCAAATATGCATGGTTTTTAATCAGTTCTATTCTAGACCATGATATACATAAAGAATTGCACTTGGTTTGTTTTTAGAGAGAGTGGAAGGGAGGGGGAGGGGCAGAGAAGAAACATCAGTGTGAGATACACTTCTATAGGTTGCTTCCCACATGTGCCCTGACCAGGGCTGGGGATTGAGCCTATAACTGAGGTACATGCCCTTGACCGGAATCGAACCCAGGGCCCTTCAGTCTGCAGGCTGACACTCTATCCACTAAGCCAAACCCGCTAGGACTAGATTTTCACTTTTTAAAAAACATGCTATTAAAACTATTCCCTTTTTTTTAAAAAAACAACACATATTTTTTTTTTTATTGATTTCAGAGAGGAAGGGAGAGGAAGAGAGAAACATCAGTGATGAGAATCATTGATCGGTTGCTTCCTGCACACCCCCTCCTGGGAATTGAGCCTGCAATCCAGGCACGTGCCCTTGACTGGAATTGAACCTTCATTCTGCAGGCTGATGCTCTGTCCACTGAGCCAACCCTGCTTGGGCTAGATTTTCACTTTTTAAAGAACATGCTACTAAAACTCTTCTTTTGCCTTAACAGTGACTTCCTGATTTAAGGGTAAAACTCTCTCTCCAAGATTTTAGATAAACACAAAAAAAACACCAGATTTACTTTAGTAGCTTTAGCAGTACACACTGTGGTTGGTAGTTTAATTTACCGTATTTTCCAGCATATAAAATGACTTTTAGCCAGGAAAATCTTCTCAAAAATCGGGGGTTGTCTTATACGCTGGGTGTCATCTTATAGGGCGGATATATCCCAAACTCTGTATTTTAACTGGAAAAGTTGGGGGTCGTCTTATACGCCAGAAAATACGGTATTTAATGTTTTATTAAGATTGGAAAACAATAAGTATTGCATATTTGAATCAAGGACTAATCTAAACCAGTAAGCATCTGTTACCATCCCTGCCTGTCTCTGTTCTGTGTAAAGCGGCATTGTAGCAAGATGGCGAGCGTCTGGAGCAGTGATTGAAATAGTAGCCCTTGCTAATTTCAGGGATCACCACAATCATCTTTATTTTCTGATCATCAGAACGCATTTTCCCTCCCAGAGTTAAGGTCTAAACTGACTGATCTCCTTCCAAAAGAATATTAGCCTTGCCCAATAGTGCATTTGAGCCTAATGTGATTTCCTTAGCTGGAAATCGAGATCCGTCTTATCTGTTCAGGAAGTGAAAGCAGCAGGTGTATAGGACTTTGGATTGTTTGTATTACAAATCACCTAAGTATCTGTGGTGTAAACCAAGCTCAAAAACCCAATCTGCTACCTGTAAGTAACAAGCTACAATCTCACTCAGAACAGTAGCTATGCGTTTGTGGAAGTTCCGGAAGTTTCTTACAACTGCTGTAGTAATAGCTTCTTTGAGGTGTTCCCTAGAAGGGATTGTGTTCCATCGTTTTTTCAATTGATAAACTCTTGGTTTGGTGCTTTCGGTGTTACCTATAATACTAGATGTGTAATATGCTAATTAGACCGGACATCCTTCCAAACGACCTTCTGGACGAAGCCAGGGCTGTAAGGGAAGCCCAAGGTTCCAGGTGCCAGAGGGAAGCCAGTTCTGGCAGCCGGGGGAAGGAAGGCCTACTCTTGCATGAATTTTGTGCACCGGGCCTCTAGTTTACTAATAATGTTGCAGCCACAATAAAAGGAAGGCTGTGCAGTGGCACTCATTTCTTCGCCTCTGTTACAGCCACTCTCTGCAAGATGTTTGAGGACACCCTCATTGCCTCCAGCCCTCCAGGGAATTGCACACCTGATGCCCTGTTTTAAAGTCTCGGTTCTTAGTCTGTATTTTACACCGTGTACTCCAGTCCTAGCCTTTTGTGTGGCACACTTCCTGTTAAGCAGTCTGACTGTCTTTCCAGGCAGCAGAATTGGATTCTTCTTCTTTTCCCAATGAAGAGAGCCAGGTCAGCATCAAGTTCGCAGCTTCAGACTGTTCCTTGAGAGAGGTCAGAGCTTGGTCAAGGTCACAAAGACTTATTTTTTTATTTGGGACAGTATTCAAATGGCATCATTTCAGTCCTTTTGCTTGTCATTGCTTCTGAACCAAAGCACTGTTCTAGAAGCTTTTCACTTATTCTGCTGTTCGGCTAGGAAGCATTTGCTTGTGTGAGGCTATGGGAAGAAATAAGGAGTGACCTCAGCCACTGTGTTCTAGAGGAGGCCCCAGAAGTGGATTTGAACTTTCCCAGCTGTTGGGTAACAATTGTCAACATCAAATCTGCCGACCCTGTGGACACTGGTCTCCACTCTGGTTTGGCCTGCAAAGGCCCATCTTCTCTTGGGGACGTAACTCCTAGAGCACTTGCCACTATGAGCTTTCTTTCTGGTTCTCTCTTTAGGGGACAGTCACCCTTGAAGGCTTCCTGGGTGGTCTGTGATTACTGGTAACCAACACAGAGGAAGAGGGTCCCCACCCAGCACCAAGCGAGGTCAGGGACACTAGAAAGCGAAGGCCAACTTCCTTGAAGGCTTCATTTTAGCTCAGGACCAGCTCTGGCCGGAAATGGATTAGCAAACATATCTTCCACTTAGTACATTCTCTTTAGTAATGTGGGGATCCATTGGCCAGGCCCTCGCTGCTAAAGGGACTGGGAGCTAGTGAGCGTGATGTCATTGTGTCCTAGCCTGATTATCATAGCCCTAAGGAAGGGTGCCAACACGTCCCACATAACACAGAATTCTTAGTTGGTATCTTCACAAACACTTAACCTGAATTCACTTTGCCGTTCAGGGAGAGGGACCTTATCTATTGGGCTGTGAGGTTGTTACAGAGAACCAGAATAAATCAAGCAATGCTCAGAGAGTTTGGAGTTACATTTATTACACGTGGGCCCAGAGGAAAATGTCTCTCAAATTCTGGGCCCCAACATGGAGGAATTTTCCCTACTTATATGTTTTCACCTTCTTTGTCTCCCAAATATGGGATGTTTCTGGCCCCTTTGCAAGTTCTTAAAGAGCCCCTACATGCTGAGGCCTTGAGATCTCAACCAAAGGCCTGGCCTGGTGCCAGCACTGATAATATCGTCCAGGGAAGGTTTAATGGTTTCTCTGAATTGAGAGTAGTCTCATTTAACTTAGTATTTAAGCAAGCAAACATTGACAGAAGCCAAAGAGCAGGGTTAAAATTTCAAACAGCAGTTTTTCTATAAGGTGGATGCTTCACGGTGGTGATAGCTCATCTAGTTTGCACCCAATGGGATCAAAGTGGCAGCTAGCAAAAGGAGTCCAGCATCGGTCACATTTTTTGTTTCATGAGAATTAAATCCTTTTCTATGAAGATCCGTCCTTCACTTTTAGTTAGGCTTCTTGCTTAGGAGATACTTGTGGCGATTTGGACTTACTTAATTTGGAAATTAAGATTTCTTACTCATGATATACCTTCAGAAACAGCAAATCTTTGTCAGAATTGTCAGAGAACTAGGAATGAAAAACATTAAAGATGCTCATGGCGTAAATTTCATCCAAATATGTCAATGCCATTTGTGTGAGAAGTAGAAAATTTTAGCTGTTAAATACTTATTTTTGCTTTTGCATGAATATTGATTCAAGTAAGTCACTTATTAAAATAAGTCACTTATTAACTGGGAAATGGACAGTACCTGTGGACTGCACACAGTGGCTTACTTCCAAAGACTACAGTATGGAAAGGGAGACAAAAAAAATAGCGTTCCCATAGAGAAATCTGACAAACACAGCCTTAGCTCCATGACCAAGGTCAACATCAACAGTGACAGTCATGTTGACAGGATATACCTTTGATATGATGTAATGAAAGTGGCACTTTACCTCTGTGGTCTTCCTCCCCCTAAAACACATAAGTACGGTCTCATCATGGGGAAAACAGCAGAGAAATACCATTCCAGAAAATTCTACAAATCACCAGAACAACACTCCTCAAAACTGCCAAGGTCAAAAAAAGCAAGGGAAGTCTGAGAAACTTTCAGAGCTGAGAAGAACCTAAGGAACCCTCAGTCAATGTCATGTGATGTCCTGGATGGGACCCTGGGACAGAAAAGGGGCATTTAAGTTAAAAGTTAAGGAAATCCAAATAAAGAATGGACCATCGTTAATGCTGATGTATCCACATTGGGTTATTAGTTGTAACAACTGTACCATTCTAATGCAAGATGTTATTGATAGGAAACTGGGTACAAAGTATATGGGGACTCTGTGCATTATCTGTATAATTTTCCTAAAAATCCAAAACTTATAAAAACATTTTTTTAAAGAGTAGTCTCCATTGTTGAGTATAAGAGGCCATGCACAAAAGAGTACACACAGTATCATTTCATTTATATGAAATTCAAGGACAGGCAGAATGTACCTATTATGATAGACATCAAAATAGTGGTTATTTCAGGAAAAGAAGATTGTTATGATTGCAAAGGCACATGATAGAGCATTTGGGGTAATGGAAAGATTTCTACATCTTTTAGGGGGTGGTCACATAAATGTGAGTGTGTATGAATGTGTGGGATTGTGAGCTTACTTTATTGGAAGCATGTTATACCTCCTGTTATGGACTGAATTGTGGCCCTCAAAAATTCATGTTACACTGTTAAACCCCTACCACCTCAGAATGTGACTGTATTTGGAGAGATGGACTTTAGGAGGTGATTATAGTTAGGTGAGGTCATATGTATAGACTATCCTATCTAATAAAATAGTAATATGCAAATTGACCATCACTCTAACACACAAGATGGCCATCCCCATGTGGTCAAAGATGGCCTCCACTAGAGGGCCAGCAGGGGAGGACAGTTGGGGGTGACCAGGCCTACAGGGAGGGCAGTTAGGGGGGACCAGCCCTGCAGGGGAGGGCAATTGGAGGCGACCAGGCCGACAGGGGAGGGCAGTTAGGGGGAACCAGGCTGGCAGGGGAGAGCAGTTAGGGGCAATTGGGCCAGCAGGGGAGCAGTTAGGGGGTGGTAAGGCTGGCAGGCAGGCAAGTGGTTGGGAGCCAGCAATCCTGGATTGTGAGAGGGATGTCCAACTGCAAGTTTAAGCCTGATCCCACAGGACATCCCTTGAGGGGTCCCAGATTAGAGAGGGTACACACACACACACACACACACACACACGTGCATGAATTTCATGCATTGGGCCTCTAGTAATCCAATATGACTGGTGTCCTTATTAGAAAAGGAAATCTGGACACACACACACAGATACCTGGGTCATGTGTGTGCAGAGAAGACCCTGTGAAGAGATGGCGAAAGAGTGGCCCTTTGCAAGCCAAGGAGGCAGGCCTTGGGAGAAACCAACCCAACTCGCACTTCGATCTCTGACTTCCAGCCTCTAGAACTGTAAGAAAATAAATGTCTGTTGATTAAGCTACTCAAAAAATAAAAAAGTAGTCTCATAAAAGATGAGCCGACTCTCTCTCTTGAATGATCACTTGGTGATGAGGTGAATGAAAGAGGAGCACAGATAGTGATGCTTTTTGAGATCTAGACTTGAATAGACCTGAGAATGCAATATCAATTCTTCGACAAGGACAATGTCTTGTTCTAAGTAGAATTGACGGGCTGAGTTTATCCATAACAGAATCGAAGTGGTAAGAAACAGTCATTTAGCATAATCTGGAACCTCCACTCTGAACACATTATGTGCTTGAGAGCAACACTTGGGAACATCTACGTGGGGGGTGGACAGTGTCCTTCTGTAAATCTTTTTAGACTTTGCAGGCCATACACTTTCTATCACAAACACTCAGCTCTGCTGCTGTTGCAGAAAAGCAGCCACAGACAATACGTGAACAAAGGCATGTGGCTGTATCCCGATAACGCTGTTTACTGAAACAGGTGGCAGTCTGGATTGCCCTGTGCCCTGCGGTGTGCTGGCCCCTCACTTACGTGATTATGTTGCCCAGTTCTTTAAGTGCACCATAGTTTCTCCTTTAAGAATTCATAAGTGGGGGGAACACATGTAATACTTTCAACAATAAAAATAAAGGGAAGGAGGCAAGTTTAAAAAAAATTCAAAAAGGAATGTAGACTGAGCAAGTTAGAGTAAGATAGTTTTCAAAGGGAGTAGAAGTGGCAGCAACGTAGAGAAATGCGGGTTGTTGGGCCTTTGGAAGCTCCAAGGTGTGTGTGTGTGTGTGTGTGTGTGTGTGTGTGTGTGTGTGTGTCTAATTCAGGGAAGTTCATTAACCACATTCTTTTTCTTTTTTAAAATATATTTTTATTGATTTCAGAGAGGGAATAGAGAGAGAGAGAAACATCCATGATGAGAGAGCATCATGGATCGGCTGCCACCTGCATGCCCCACACTGGGGATCGACCCCACAACCCAGGCATGTGCCCTGACTGGGAATCCAACCATGACCTCCTGGTTCATAGGTCAACGCTCAACCACTGAGCCACGCAGGCATGGCCCGCCCTCCTCCCTCCCTCTCTCCCTGCCTTCCTTTCTTTGAAACCACCTTCTTAATAAGGCCCACTCTAATTACTCCATTTAATACTAAAACCTTCCTTAACATTCTTTTATCCTATAGACTTATCCCCTTAACTTACTGATTGTTTATTGTTTCTATGTTTTTACTGCTCCTGGCACACAATCTATCCTATCTAATAAAAGAGCAATATGCAAATTAATCATAACTCCGTTATACCCACAAGTCATGCCCACCAGCCAATCAGGAGTGTATGCAAATTAATCCAACCAAGACGGCTGCAGCCACAGAGAGAGCAGGAGGGAGGCTTGGATTTCCCCAGCAATGGAGGAAGCCAAGCTTTCCACACACCCTGGCCAGCCCAGGCCTCCACTCTGGGCTACAAAGGTTCAATTGTAGAAGATAAATAAATCCCAACAGAAATGGCAGCTGCCATGGAGAGAGCAGGAGGCTTGACTCCGCTCAAGGTTACATCGTTTCAATTGTAGAAGATAAATAAATCCCAGATACCAGGGCCTCCAATTGGGTTGCTGTGGGGCATGGCCGACCTGCAAACCATCACCGGCCCCTCACCCAGGCCGCCCTACACCCCAAGGGAACCCCCACCCTGATCCAAACCAGCTGGCCCCCACCCGTGCACCAGGCCTCTATCCTATCTAATAAAAGAGTAATATGCATATTGACCATCACTCCAACACACAAGATGGCTGCCCCCATGTAGTCAAAAGATCCTGCCCCCATGTGGACACAAGATGGCCAGCAGGGGAGGGCAGTTGGGGACAATCAAGCCTGCAGGAAAGGGAAGTTATGGGTGACCAGGCTAGCAGAGGAGGGAAATTGGGGGTGACTGGGCCTGCAGGGAAGGGCAGTTTGTCAGGGGGAGACCCAGGCCTGCAGGGGAGAGCAGTTGCGGGGGACCAGGCCTGTAGGGGAGGGCAGTTGGGGGGACCAGGTGTGCAGGGGAGAGCAGTTGGGGGAAACCAGGCCTACTGGGAAGGGCAGTTAGAGGTGGCCAGACCTGCAAGGGAGGGCAGTTAGGGCAAACAGGCTGGCAGGGGAGTGGTTAGGGGATGATGAGGCTGACAGGCAGAAGTAGTTAGGGCCAATCAGGAAGGCAGGCAGGTGAGCAGTTGGGAGCCAGTGGTCCTGGATTGTGAGAGGGATGTCAGACCTTCCTCAAGGGGTCCCAGATTGGAGAGGATACAGACTGGACTGAGGGACACCCCTTCCCTGTGCACGAATTTCGTGCACCTGCCCACTAATATATATATATAAAAGCCTAAGCAAGCAGCTGGCCAGCCGGTAGCTATGATGCACCCTGACCACCAGGGAGCAGATGCTCAAGCAGGAGTTGCCAAGCTGTGGTGACTTGGCAGCTGCGGTTCTCAGGTGATACACCGGGACTAGAGAGGAGGGAGCCTGATTCTGGGGTGCATCACCCATGAACTGCCCTTTTGCAATCTGGGACCCCTCAGGGGATGTCAGAGAGCCGGTTTCGGCCTGATCCCCACAGGCCAGGCTGAGGGCCCCCACCGATGCACAAATCTGTGCACTGGGCCTCTAGTAGTAATATATTTGTGTGTAAATCTCTAATTTTTATACTTTGCTTGTTCTATTTAATCTTTCATTTTTCTCTCTTTGTTATGTAATTAATTTTATCACTCAGATTTCCTCCCCCATTTAGTTTAGAATTCAGACACTGTGTTTCAATTCTTTTAGTGGTTACCCTCAAAATAACAACTTTTATTATAGACTTACAAATTGTAATACTTAAGTCTCATTACCCTTATCTCAGCCAATGCAAGGATCTTAGGACATTTTAATTTTATCCCTTCTTGATTTACATGTTAATATTTGTCACACATTTTAGTTCTCTCTATATTTGCAAACCCATAGGATTTTATGATTGTTATTTTCCATGGTTAGTACTTATAAAGATTTTACCTACATATTTATATATTTAGTGTGTTCTCCGTTCTTTGCTGCCTCTCTGACGTAGCTGGGGTAATTTTTCTCCTGCCTGAAATATCCTTTAGATCAGTGGTTCCCAGAGTGGGACACATGCCCCACAGGAGGGCAATTTGACGTTTCAGGGGGCCATTCGAGAATGAGGTACTCACAGTGAATGCTGTGCGTTCCTTATGGCTCCAGGGGCCTCATCGACAGCAGATAAATACATATTGTGACATGTTTATGCATTTCAGTTCTCTGTTATATGTTTTGAAACTTTATTTGCTATTTTTTCCTATCACTTCCCATTATTTTTAACAATGTCTTCATGATTTCTTCCTTAGTACTTCCACTGTCCTGTCGTCCTTTTATTTTTCTCTTTCATGGATGCCGTGTTCTTTGGAGGCTTGTTTAGACCAAGTTCATGGCCTTTGACTTCTTCCATGTAAATAGGAGCTCACTTTTTGAATAATAAAAAAAAATTATGTCTTTGTTTTTCTATGATATATCTAGGTATCATTTCTTTTTCTTCATCCTGCTGTGATTCGCTAGGAACCTTGAATTTGTGCATAGACCTATCTGATGAAAATTCTATGAAAATATTCCATGAAAAATTCCCAGCATCTCCTCAAATACTGTTTCTACTTCATTCTCTCGCTGCTCTCCTACTATGACCCCAATGAACATGTATTAAATTTTCTCATTATTTCATCCAAGTCTCTTACCTTGTCTTCTATGTTTTCTTTTTGTTTTTCTCTGTGATGTATTCTGGATACTTTTTTCTGGCCCGTATTCCTCTTTACCTTTTCTTCCCTGAGCTCTCAGCTGCTCTGAAATCCATCCATTGAGTCTTACATTTTGGATTTTGGATTTTTTTTTGCGTCCATACCTCATGCCTTGGTCTTTTTCTTTTGTCTCTTACTTGGATTCGGACTCATACTAAGATGACTCTCTTTCTCAAGTGAGGATTTGCCTGCCAGATTTTTGGGGGAGAGTTTATGGCCAGGACAACACCTGATCCAATTATAAGATTGAGATTTCATGGGCCCCCCGAAGAGGGAGCCAGGTGGCAAGTCCATGCAAGGTTAGGCTTGCTTTGGGGTGACCTCCACTCTAGAGCCACATAACCTTTCAGAAGGAATCAGAACAAAGCGGGGATTGGTTTATTAGATAGATTGCAAGTCTTCTCTGAACTCATCTACTGCCTATGAGACCTATTCTCCTATGAGACAGCTGTGTATGGATGAGCTTACAGCTGTGGCTTCCCTTGTTCTAGATCTTTAACTACCAACATTTAAATACTTTATAACATATGTCTACTCTCAAGAAGATGGTTGCCTGGCTGGTGTTGCTCAGTGGTTGAGCATTGAACTATGAACTAGGAGGTCCCAGTTCAATCCCCTGTCAGGTGCCTGGGTTGTGGGCTCAATCCCCAGTGGGGGGCGTGCAGAAGGCAGCTGATCCATGATTGTCTCTCATCATGGACGTTTCTATCTTTCTCTCCTTCCTTCCTCTCTCTCTGAAATCAATAAAATGTTTTTTTTTAAAACAAGATGGTTTGTGTGTGTCCAAGCTTTATTTGGTTTCTTCAGTAGGAAGGTTGGTCTAGAGCAGTGGTTGGCAAACCACGGCTTGCAAGCCACATGTGGCTCTTTGGCCCTTGTGTGTGGCTCTTCCACCAGGGCCTGAGCGAGTCTATTTGGAAGAAGTGGCGTTAGAAGAAGTTTAAGTTTAAAAAATTTGGCTCTCGAAGGAAATTTTAATCGTTGTCCTATTGATATTTGGCTCTGATGACTAATGAGTTTGCCGACCACTGGTCTAGGGTAACTATTTTATTATTATCTGAAGCAGACCGCCCCCCTGCTCCTCTCCTGATTCTTAGTTTTTATGGTGAAACTAGGCCACACCACTGTACTCGCCAGCTGTGAGCTCACCTTCTGGCTGAGTAGCCCTGCCCCTGTGGGAGCGCACTGACCACAGGGGGCAGCTCCTGCATTGAGCGTCTGCCCCCTGGTGGTCAGTGTGCATCATAGTGACCAGTCATTCCACCACTGGGTCGATTTGCCTATTAGCCTTTTATTATATAGGCGAGTAGCCTAATAGTATGGGAGACCATTTCTATTTTTTAGGGGGACAGTAGTAAAGAGGTACTTGTCCAAAACAGGCCACCCCCGGAAGAAGTCTTCTTTTGTGTGTCTGGGCCAAGCACAGCCCTCCGTGCCTTCTGTCATCTGCTCCCAACCGTTTGAAGGAGCTGTTACCTCCGTTTCTGGGTTTAAGTAAAGCGGGCCCAGAGAGATTGACAAACTGGCCGGACGTTGTCATAGTAATGGGCAGATCCCGGCCTCAGCCCCAGTCTTTTCAACTCTCAGGCATGTGCTCTGTTTATGTCATGATGGCTTTGGTTCAAAGAGGAAAAGTTGAAATCGATCAAGGGTCAAAGTGCCTTCCCTTAAAGGGGCTTTGGCATATGTAAGGGATGTTTGCACCTGCAAGAGGGGCGTGTACTTCAGGCTGCTTGGCCATTGCCAAGAGGAAGTTGTAAGTTCAATGTGAAATATTAATGTGTGAGTATTCTAGTATTCTTAGCTACTAAAATAATAATTTTCCTTTAAAAATGTCAGAGATCACTCACTGGAGCTGCCTAAAACAATCATGCTATTAAAGACATCTTGTTCTTTTTTGTTTTTGTGGGTTTTTTTAATATATTTTATTGATTTTTTACAGAGAGAGAGAGAGAGTTAGAAACATCGATGAGAGAGAGACATCGATCGGCTGCCTCCTGCACGCCTCCTACTGGGGATGTGCCCGCAACCAAGGTACATGCCCTTGACCAGAATCGAACCTGGGACCCTTCAGTCCACAGGCCGATGCTCTATCCACGGAGCCAAACCGGTTTCGGCGACATCTTGTTCTTTGATATGATCTCAACCCACCTTCCTTGTATGCGTGCTCGATACTCTGCATTCTTCATTCCTTAGTTCTTCCTCCTCTTGGTCGCTATAAAATAATTTGGTTAGAGGACAGGAAATAATCATTGAATATGTATTTGTTTTTTGTGAATTGATAAATATTATTGGCTAAGATGTTTATCATTTTATCCCATCCCAAGTCTATTTACTGATTAAAGTTTGTACTTAAAATTGTCAGTCTTCAACTCAGCATTAATTAGAAACTGTGAAGTTTTTTTGTCTTCTAAGTCTGGAGTCTATTTACTGGTAATTTCACCAAAAAGTGATCATATGGCTAAAGTAAGAAGTTTATTTCCATCCAGTTATATTTTGTGGTGGTAGACTATTATGGTGATTGAAGCTTATATTCAATCTTGCCAGATGATACAAACCGAAATTTTAGTAAACTGTTTAAACATTCAAAGAAACAGAAAGATTAAGTTAATTTTGAGCCAATCATTGTCACAGCTGATTTTATGAACTTTTAGGTTGAAAAGCTTTTGGAATTTTAGCAACTTTGGTTCTCTGCCATCACAAAATACTATTTTTGTAGAATGCCTCAAGTTTACAAGGCCTGTTTTAAATCATTAAAACAAAGTTTTTCAGAACAGATGTTAGTACATGTTAAAAGTAAAAAAAAAAAGTGTGCTTTTTGAGTTTTAATTATGGTAGCATTAGGAGGAATTTGTATTGGCAATCTGCATCTCTCATACAACAAAAGAATTTTTTTTTGCAGAACAATTAAGAAAATCAATTCACATCTTACGATTTTTACAACTTTGTCTGCCTTTCAGTAATTGATATTGACAAATTAAAGTTTTTATTTCTGTTAGATAGTGACAGTCTCCAAGAAATTGAAGAGCTATAAGTTTAGATTCACTGAAATCCTATCTAATAAAAGAGTAATATGCAAATTGATCGTAGCTCTGCTACACCCACAAAGCCACGGCCGCCAGCCAATCAGGAGTGAGTGTGCAAATTAACCCAACCAATATGGCTACGGCCACAGAGAGAGCAGGAGGGAGGCTTGGGTTGCCCCGCTGATGAAGGAAGCCAAGCTTTCAACACACCCTGGCTGGCCCAGGCCTCTGCTTAAAGCTACAAAGTTTCAATTATAGAAATAAATAAATCCCAACAAAAATGGCTGCCACCACAGAGCGAGCAGAAGGCTTGACTCCACTCTAGGCTACAGAGTTTCAATTGTAGAAGATCAATAATCCCAGATCCCAGGGCCTCCATTTGGGTTACCGAGGGGCATGGTCGGCCTGCAAACCACCACAGGCCCCTCACCCAGGTCACCCCATGTCCCAAGGGAACCCCCACCCTGATCCAGGACACCCTTCAGGGCAAACCAGCTGGCCCCCACCCGTGCACCAGGCCTCTATCCTAACTAATAAAAGAGTAATATGCAGATTGACCATCACTCCAACACACAAGATGGCTGCCCCCATGTGGACACAAGATGACCAGCACAAGATAGCCAGCAGGGGAGGGCATTTGGGAGGGACCAGGCCTGCAAGGGAGGGCAGTTGGGGGTCATCAAGCCTGCAGGGGAGGATAGTTAGGGGTGACCAGGCCTGCAGGGAAGGGCAGTTAGGGGTGACCAGGCCTGCACGGGAGGGCGGTTAGGGGCAAACAGGCTGGCAGGGGAGCAGTTAGGCATCAACCAGGCTGGCAGGGTTGTGGTTAGGGGGTGATCAGGCTGGCAGGCAGAAGCGGTTAGGGGCAATCAGGAAGGCAGGCAGGTGAGCAGTTGGGAGCCAGCAGTCCTGGACTGTGAGAGGGATGTCCAACTGCCCGTTTAGGCCCGATCAGTCGGACATCCCTCGAGGGGTCCCAGATTGGAGAGGGAGCAGGCTGGACTGAAGGACACCCACCCCCTGCACGAATTTTATGCACCAGGCCTCTGGAAGACCATAAGTATCTTAAAGAGAAAACTTGGGTTTGTGTATCCTGAGTTAGAAACATCGAGGAGAGAGAGACATCCATCAGCTGCCTCCTGCACACCCTCCACTGGGGATCGAGCCTGCAACCCGGGCCTGTGCCCTGACCAGAAATGAAACTATGACCTCCTGGTTCAGAGGTCAAAGCTCAACCACAGAGCCACACTGGCTAGGTGAAACTTATTCTTTAATGACTCCACAAGATAGCAATTTGGCAATCCTGATTTAGGGTGTTAGCTAATTATATTTTTGTTTCTGTGCTACTGTACACATTTGCCATAATCCTGATGCAACTAAAATGAATAATAGAGAAAGGAGGATTGCTGGCTTTGACATTTCGTTTACTGGCTTATTTAATTTAAATTAGATCGTTTAATTTGATTTCACTCAGAAGCGGGTCTGACTTGTTAGGGAGACCCATAAAACATGGTTCTGAATGGGAAGAGCTGATCAGTGCTCTGCAGACGTGTTATTGGAAAGAATTCTGTTAATGACCATGGGAAATTCCAAGCTCCAATATTAATTCCCTCCCCGTCTTAGATGCGCAGCTGTGATTAATGGCGGGCAACAATGCTATTATAGGAAATAAGCACTTGGAAAAACAATCTATGTTAGTGACATTAATCGCGCACGCTCACATTATAAATATGATTGGGAATGTAATTTCATACTGCCAGGCTTTCGTAATTATTAGTTTTCATTTAGACAGACTAGCTTACACACACAGACTTTCACAGTGTGATCATGTTAGTGCCCGTGATAAATAATCAAGTTCCTGATCACTGCTAGGACAGTCAGGCGTGAGCTTCTAAAACATAGTTTCTCGCCGAAACCGGTTTGGCTCAGTGGACAGTGTCGGTCTGCGGACTGAAGGATCCCAGGTTCGATTCCGGTCAAGGGCATGTACCTTGCTTGCGGGCACATCCCCAGTAGGGGGTGTGCAGGAGGCAACTGATCCATGTTTCTCTCTCATCGGGAGAGGGGAAATGTGAACTTAGATTTTCGAGTCCCATGTGTCTAGCTGTAATCCTGACTCTATGAGGCAGCTACTTCTGTTTGGCCAGAGGCAACCTGTCTTAGCAGAGTGTCCTAATCTGTAGAGTGAAGGCTAATAGTGTATTAGCTCTTGAGATAAGTTAGGATAAATAACAAGAGAATAAACGTTAAGTCCTTAGCAGCATGCACAGCACACCTGCTGGAAATGGTAGTTGATGCCTGTCATCTACATGTTGACCCCCTGCCTTGAACTTTAAAATAGATTGTTACTAGAGGCCCAGTGCATGGAATTTATGCACAGCTAGGGTCCCTAGGCCTGGCCAGCAATCAAGTCCTATCAGGTTCCCCGTCTCCCTGCCTCCCCATCTCCTCCTTCCCTTACCACCTGCATGCTGCCACCACCTCCCCGCACGTTGTAGCCTTGAGCGGAGGCCAGGGCAGGCCAGAGTGTGTGGGAAGCTTGGCTTCCTCCATTGCCAGGGGCAACTCAAGCCTCCTGCTCTCTCCAGCTCCATGGCTGCTGCCATTTCTGTTGGGATTTCTTTATCTTCTATAATTGAAACTTTGTAGCCTTGAGTGGAGGCCAGGGCTGCGGGAGCTTGGCTTCCTCCATTGCCGGGGAAATGCAAGCCTTCTGCTTGCTCCGTGGCTGCAGCCATCTTGGTTGGGTTTATTTGCATACTTGCTCCTGGTTGGCTGGTGGGCGTGGCTTGTGGGTGTAGTGGAGGTATGGTCAGTTTGCATATCACTCTTTTATTAGATAGGATTGCTTTCAGAAAAGGAGAGGGGAGAGACATAGAAACATCAATGAGAGAGAATCATAGATTATCTGCCTCCTGCATGCCCCCTACTGAGGATGGAGCTCACAACCTTGGCATGGGCCCAGACCGGGAATTGAACTTGGGACCCTTTAGTCCTCAAGCCAATGCTCTATCCACTTAACCAAACCAGCTAGGGTTGTAACTTTCTACTCCTCTCTAATTTTGCTCTAGACAGAGTAGGGCAACGTGGTAGGTTACAGTTGTGAATATGTGAAACACAGAGTTCATTCTTGTATTATTATTCATTCATTATTGAATTATTTTTCAGACAGGCAACTGTAAGCCTACTTTTGCCCCATCCTGTTAAATATGTAAGTCATTCTTTGGACTCACCCTCAACCATGCCTCGTCACTTACTGTGCTGTGTGTGCCTTTATTTTCTGAAGTGTCTCTCAGCCACCTCTGCTGTATTGGTTTGGGTGTTTGTCCTCCCTCATTTGGGCAGATGTGGTAACTTTCTCTTTGGTGCCCCCTAGATTCTCAACCCGTGCTCTACTCTTCTGAGTCACTGTGATCTCCGGTCCCTTCTCCCCCACTTCTCCCACTGCTCCCCCTCCAGGCTGGCAGCCCGCAACACCAGGCAGCTTGTGGTATCCCGCACACACCATGCTGTGACTCGGCTCCGGGCCATTGCACATACTACCACTTATTTCTGGAACCTTCCTCTGTCCCTTGTTAGCCCGAAAAAGGTATTTGTCTCTCAAGCCCCCCTAGGTGTCTGTGTGTCAGAGAGGTTTCTCTGCCCACCTTCCTAGCCACAGATGACAAACTCTTAGTATTATGCTATGTCAATACTTTGGTCTTAAATATTATTCTAAAAGTAGGTACCTATATCAGCAATCTCTTAAATTGGGGGTTTCTTGAAGACAGTCACACTTTATTAATCTTTTTGTGTTTGTTCTGTGCATTTTTAGTCTTTTATCCTTGGGGAAAATGAGGTAAATGAATAGGGTAAAATAGCAATAGAATTCTTAGTGTCAGTGGTTTAATGTTTGTGGAAGTTCTTTAAATATGTAGCTTAAAAGGCCTAGACCTACACAACCAAGTCTGAGTTCTTACTTCGGAATGTCTTTTTTAAAATATATTTTTATTGATTTCAGAGAGCAAGGAAAGAGAGGTAGAAGCATCAGTGATGAGAGAGAAGCATGGATGGGCTGCCTCCTGCACACCTCACACTGGGGATTGAGCCCGCAACCCGGGCCTGTGCCCCGATCGGGAATCGAACCCTCTTGGCTCATAGGCCGACTCTCAACCACTGAGCCACATGGGCCAGGCACTTTGGAATTTCTTTTCTTACAGTTCTCCATGTGTGTGTGTGTGTGTTTTATTTCTTTCCCCCTGTGTGTGTTCTTCTTCCTTTTCTTATGTGTTACCAAAAAAATTTTTTCTGCCCTTCTTGATACGTGCTCCCTCATAAATGAGCTAACGAACAGCTAGGCTCCATGCCCCTCTGCTCTGGCTCTAATCCCAGTCCTTAAAGCATGCGTGCACATGAGCGCACATTCACTCAATAAGATATTCCCCAACTTCTGGGTAAGCAGAAACTGCTATATATGCTCTGCAGTCTTCTCATAAAAATAGTGAATGGTGACTACGTAGACTCAGCCCAGAGGCTGACGTGCTACACAAAATCTCAAACGAGGTCTACTACACTTTGCACGGAATGATCGAGGTTTGACAGCGGTACCAATTATGCCAACACAAGTGCCGAATTAGTAAATGCTAGTCTTAAACCTCTACGAAGTGCTTGGCTTTGACAGCTGAGCCAGATTTGTTCTGTTACCTTATTGGAGATCCATGCCAACTGTTTCAAATAATCCTCCCCTTTCTATTTTCAGGAAATGAGCTGAATTGTACTGAGCTTATTAATTCCTTTGTCAGGTTTCTGCGACTTTGATTTTCATAATATTCTACTTCATGTGTGTTTCTTTAGCAGTAGCTATCCTCTCTTAATAAAAGAGTAATATGCAAATGGACTGTCACTCCAACACACAAGATGGCCGCCCCATGTGGTCAAAGATGGCTGCCACCATGTGGACACAAGATGGCCAGCAGGGGAGGGCAATTGTGGGTGTCCAGGCCTGCAAGGGAGGACTGTTGTGGGGGGCCCAGCCCTGCAGGGGAGGACAGATGGGAGGGACCACGCTGGCTGGGGAGGGCAGTTAGGGGTGACCAGGCTGTCAGGTGAGGGCAGTTAGGAGAAATCAGGCCAGGAGGGGAGCAATTAGGTTTGGATCATACTGGCAGAAGAATGGTTAGGGGGTGATCAGGCTGGCAGGCAAAAGCAGTTAGGGGCAATCAGGAAGGCAGGCAGGTGAGCGGTTGAGAGCCAGCAGTTCTGGATTGTGAGTGGGGAGGCATGTTCTACTGCCCTCAAAGGGTCCCAGCTTGGAGAAGGTACAGGCTGGGCTGAGGGACACACATGCCCCCACCCCTGTGCATGAATTTTGTGCACCGGGCCTCTAGTGATTAGATTAATTCTTTTTCTTCGGGCTGGTTTAGTCACTGTACCTAAAGTACTTAGCTTGGTGTGTGTGTGTGTTTTGGAGGTGGCAGTAAGTATGCGAAATATTAAAGAGAAAAACAGTGTCAGAACAATATCTCTGTCTTCCTATCACTGCCACAAAGTAACAGGAAGACCAGGGAAGTGTTTAGTGATGGAATGACATGCATAAGCCCTCCTTTAGTGGCAATGGCTACAGCAACAGTGGTGCTGAAATAAGAGGAAAAGACCATCGTATCTTTATTAGTCTTGCTAGAGGCCCGATGCATGAAATTTGTGCAAAAGTAGGCCTTCGCAGCTGCTGCGGCTGCCTCGATCCCGTGACTGCACCCCTGCTTCATCCGGAAGGTCATCTGCAAGGATGTCTGGACGGCTGTTTGGTTGATTTGCATATTATGCTTTTCTTATTAAAGCTTTTTATAGATGTTCATGTGTGGGTGGGGTATAGTTTTCACAGTTTTATTCTCACACTGCTAGTGTTATCATTGGCACCATTATATTTTTTTTTTGGTTTCCTTTTTACCTAACCACCATCTATTTCCCAGAACTGGACAGAAAGTAGTAGGAAGATCCAGATTGAGTACAAAAATATCTAAAAGTGCTATAATTTTTCAAACTTTTATATACTCATATAGAGTGATGTGGTGGGATAAATTTCTCAGTTCCTTGTTCATTTCTTGTTTGTTGTCTTTGATACGACCCCCAAATATATACTAAGGGCCTAGGATGTGCTAGGCACTCGTGGAGTGTATATTATAATATTAATACACTGGAGGCCCAGTGCACAAAATTCGTGCAAGGGGCTTGGCCCTCGCAGCCTAGCTTCATCTGGTAGGTCATCTGGAGGGACATCCAGAAGGACGTTCGGCTGTCCAGTCTAATTTATTATTATAGATATAATATTACATAATATAAGTACACCTATATATGTCCATGTATGTCTATACAACACACACACAGAGTCGATGCTCATGCTTTACAGTACCCATATTTTCTGGTGTATAAGACGACACCTGGCGTATAAGACGACCCCCGACTTTTGAGAAGATTTTCCTGGGTTAAAAAGTCGTCTTACATGCCAGAAAATACAGGAATTATTTTGTATAAAATTGCCACCAACACTGAATGGGTGAGGACTGAACCATTGTTCCCAATCAATATATAACCTGTCTTAGGTGTGTTTCTGCATGAAGGCCCCTTATTTCATATATGCTGATTGATTCTTTAACATTGAACTTGTGGCCAGTAGCCCTGTAACTCCTGCCCAAATGGAGCTTACCTAACACATGCATTTTCTCAGTATAGCACATCACAACCGTCTTGCACTCAGGAACACGAGACAGCACTTCGGTCCTACCCTGAGGAGCCACTTTAAATGGTGAAATCACCAACAAAAAGCACAAGATGCCAGAAATCCACCAAACGGTTGGCATAAAAGGACACTTGTTTGCAGGAGAGCTGAAACAGGAAGGCGGTTTCACCTTGTTCAAGCTTTACTGGTAACGGGCGTGTCGGCAACTCCGAATTTTAGTGAGTAAGCGAAGTCACAAATATTTAACCTGCAAATAAGGAGGATTGACTGTCACCTCTGTGTGTGGGGGTGTATGAATCCATTCATTTATTTTTGGTCTTCAATACCTCCACATTAGCCTTTACATTAGGCTGATATGTAATTTGCATATTAGCCTTTACTGTGGTTCATTGTTTGTTGTTCGCAGTGATTTTACATCTCTTGTGCTTCATTGTACAATGGTTTGTGAGTATAATGAAGCTTCTAGGACTGGAATATGTACAGAAAGTTCATCCCATTTATCAAAGGTTTCCCGAGACACACACTGTTTTTGTAAACCTCTTATACGGTGAGAACTTTCTATTACAGAAGTTGTCCCAAAGCTTATATATAACAACTTAAAATATCGTTTTAAATTTAGTTCCATTAGATGTAAAATGACAATGAATGTAATTTTCTATTGGCTTTATGTTTGAGATAAAAACAGTTTTGTTCATATTTACCAGGTCATTTAAAATCATTTGTATTATACAGATAGGTAAAATATTAAGACCTCCTTTGATTAGTAAGATCTTAGGGATATACCACTCAGTCATTAAAAACATTCTTTTAAACTGGGAAATATATGTATTTGAGGACTGTATAGAGTATGGTATATATTTTCTAAAGAAGAAGAATAAAATGAAGGCTCATGAATTCATCATTCACATTAACAATCAAGCATTCCTAGCTGAGATCGGTTTGGCTCAGTGGACAGAGCGTTGGCCTGCGGACTGAAGGGTCCCAGGTTCGATTCCGGTCAAGGGCATGTACCTTGCTTGTGGGCACATCCCCAGTGGGGAGCGTGCAGGAGGCAGCTGATCGATGTCTCTCTCTCATTGATGTTTCTAACTCTGTCCCTCTCCCTTCCTCTCTGTAAAAAATCAATAAAATATATTTTTTAAAAATTGCAGGAAAATTAAAAAGTGAACTTGAGAAGCATTTGAAAGACCGCAGGGGGAGATCAGCCCTGTGTATGGGGCAACCAGCGGGGCAATGAGGGCCCCCTGCTCACACCCACCTTGGCCTGGTGCCACCCAAGTTCACCACCACCCACCCCCGGTTCCCCATTTCCCATTGGGCGATCAGAGCCTGCCGGCCGAGGGGAGGGGCTGAGAGGTTGGCCGGCAAGCCCCGATCAGGTGATTGGGGCCTGCGGCCTGGGGGCAGCTCCTGTATTGAGTGTCTGCCCCCTGGTGGTCATTGTGCATCATAGCAACCAGTCATTCTGCCATCCGGTCGATTTGCATATTCCGCTTTTATTATGTCAGATTGCTATTGCATTTGGTATTATTCAGTAGTCGATTCAAGAATGTAGAAATCTTATCTTTGGGTTGTCTTTAGCTCAGATACTTATTGGATAGCTATTAATCACAAGTAACCGTATATGTGCCTGTGGGTGTGTTTTAATGCCTGGGCCTGGGCATTGGTATTTATTTCATCGATCATCCCGTTTTGAACGCCACCAATTTCGATTGAGGGGAGGACTGGGCGAGCAAATGATTGGACCAGGGGCACTCTGCCGGCAGAAATTATGCCTTCCCTGCGGCAGAGAACAATTCCACGTGGAAGTTTGAGAAAGAGGAAGGATTTCTCCGAGGTTTCTGGGGAGACTGGAGACGTGGCTGGCCACCAATCGTGGCCCGGCTCTGTTTGTGGGAAGCGCCTGAAGATGTGGATTGCAGATGCCTTCTCTCGGTGGGATTTGAAGCAGAACCATGTCAGAGTTTCAGTTTTAAAACAGCCCTGCAGGAATGACTAGGAAAAGTGTTTAGTATTTCTGGTAGAAAATGGGAGTAGCCTGGATTGCCGTAGGAGACATAGAGAGAAGGGGACTGGATTCAGAGCTGTTTGGGAGAAACCCAATAGCAATTGTTAGTGACGATTTAGAACAGTTGTGGCTCTGAGGAAGAGGTCAAGAATGACAAGTTTCTGGTCCAAAATATAAAAGCTATGAATATTGCTAAGTAAGCGATTTCTTACTTTGCTTAACATGTGGGTTATATCGAGAGCCTATTACAAAGATTCTCTGTCTTGAATATAAGAATGCTGTTTGGAGTTTCTACAAGTGATTTTGGGATGCAATTTTGTTTTCTGTTTTTCTGGTTTAATAGCTGTTATTAGGAATCCCTTACCTCAGGAATTATAGAAACATATATTCAAAATTACATCACTTAAAAAAAAACAACATTGCATGACTGGCATTTGATTTTGAAGACCACAGCTGTAGTAGACGATGAAATGGCAATAGGGTTTTGAAGGGAAATAGAACTTCAGAAAATCAACGAATTAAACTTGGCTTTTTCGTTCTCCCCAGGGGTCCCTTCAGTGTTGTCCGACGATGCATCAACAGAGAAACTGGGCAACAATTCGCTGTCAAAATTGTTGATGTGGCCAAGTTCACATCCAGTCCAGGGTTAAGTACAGAAGGTAAGAGATGGATTTCAAGTAAGTTATTTGATGTCTGGCTTTATTTCACCTCCAAAATCCATTTATCAACCTAACCTTCATCTGGGGGTGGGGAAACAGAGGGTATAATAAAGTTAAGAGTTTGAAAGATAGAGTTATTTACAGTTAGGAAGTCATCTCTGATTGCTTATAGGCCTATGTCTTACCAGGGAAAACGGGAATTCGGAACATATATGTTAGGATCTAATTTTGACTCCCATGGTGCAGAACGTGGGATGGGAAGGGAGGGGTGAAAGAATGACAAAGATACAATAATTGCAGGTTAAAAAGAAACGCAAATGGACTTTCTTTAAGTCCGTAAGTGACTTTAGGAAGATGATCTAAAAGAAGTAAAAGACTCATGTCGCCTTGGGCTTAAGTCACATATGGTGTCTTAGAATATGGGAAAACTTGGAAGACCAGTACTGTTAGGACTTGCAGGACTTAAAATTTTGTTTCAAGACGTTCATATGCAATCATATTCATGTGTAAATACTTGCAAACAGTATGTAAGCATTTAACATTAGTTATTTTTATAGTTTTTAAGCCATAGTTTCCTGGAACCACAATTCAGATATGCTCATACTTCATATGGCACAATTATTCTATTTTTCTAATTAACTGTCTTCTAATTTTATATTTTTATTTGTTTGTTTGTTTGTTTGTTTGTTTTTGTTAACTGTCTTCTAACATGAGACTTTCACAATCCGGTAGAAGATGTATCTTTCTTTAATCCTTTGCATTTTAATCTCAGGAGAAAACCAAAGGCAGAGTGGCCTGTTTCTCTTTTATCCAGTTATTCTGCTTTGGGAAGTAGAAGTCCACGTAGTATGAGCTCCAACTTAATCTGTTCCCGCAGATCTTTTTTGAGGATCGTTACTTTTAAATACTTTCGTAAATCTTTGCAATATCATTATCTCTATGCTGACTATAAAAGATTCCTGGAGGTTGTTACTCATAAAGAATCAGTAACTGATTTTTTAGTTCTTTGAAATTTTATGGCGAGATTTAGAGGTTTTCTGTCTCGTGGTTTCATGCTCTGGAATTGGTTATTATTTACATTCTAAATTATTTTAGACATTTAGCAGAATTGAAAATTTACTTCTAACCAGGCTTTACAACTACATTATGTCTCCTAACACTTTTTACCTGCATTTAAGTTTAATATACTCTATTTGGTTTTCGGTTCCTTTGTCAACTAATAAAGAAAACCTTCCTGAGCATTGATTGAGATATTCTGCATAAACTTAGTTTATTAAACATATCAATGCATTGAATCTTTATTTCTGCTCAATGTTCTGATACTGTTGATGAACTGTTAGTAAGATTCCAGTTTCAAGTCAGAAGTCTAAATCAGTTACTCAATATACCTATAATACGTTGATTGAGTTCATCATTATACCTCATTCTGAATCCATCCCGGCTAAAGACAGTTCAGGACGACAATTAATTACCTTCTCAGTTGCTGAGGATGTTTATTGGTGGCTGACCAGCTTTTGATTGTAACTCTCAGGGAGTCAAATGCCAAACATTTTTTAAAGGGGGGTTGGCATATAGTCCATGCCTCTTGGTTTAAGTCCTGCCTTTCCCTAATATGCTAGAAGCCCAGTGCACGAAATTCATGCAAGGGCCTTGGCCCTGGCCCCCACCCGCTACCACCGTAGCCCCCACTCACCACCACTGTGACCAGGGCCTCTGCCTCAGCCCCCACCCACTGTGGCTCTGTCCGGAAGAATGTCCAATCTAATTACCATATTATGCTTTTTTATTATAGACTAGAGGCCCAGTGCATGAAATTCGTGCCTGGGGTGGGGGTGTGTCTTTCAGCCCAGCCTGCTCCCCCTCCAATCTAGGACCCCTTGAGGGATGTCCGACTGCCCATTTAGGCCCGATCCGGACATCCCTCTCACAATCCAGGACTGCTGGCTCCCAACTGCTCACCTGCCTTCCTTCTTGATTGCCCCTAACCACTCCCCTGACAGCCTGATGCCTAACTGCTCCCCTGCCGGCCTGTTTGCCCCTAACTGCCCTCCCCTGCAGGCCTGGTCCCTCCCAACTGCCCTCCCCTGCTGGCCATCCTGTGGCAGCCATCTTGTGTCCACATGGAGGCAGGATCTTTAACCACATGGGAGCAGCCATCTTGTGTGTTGCAGTGATGATCAATCTGCATATTAATCTTTTATTAGATAGGCTGGTAAATTGTAGCTCACTCCTTCATTGCTTTGGCTACATACATGTCTTCAAGTCCTGTTCTGAAGACAAGGCCAGGTCATTCCATTGATCCTGTGTGGGAGGGCCACAGCCTGTAGATATTATAAGATACCCAGTAGAATTCTACAGATTACTCATGCCGTTATCTGGTTTTCCTCAGAGTTAAATGTTCCTCAAATAAAAGTGTGCAATTCGTTTTTATGTTTACGGCACCAAAATGGAGTTTTCCCACCTCATTTAGCACTGTGATTGAGAAACATAATCAAAATTTTATCTCCACTCCTGACCTTTTTTCTTTTTGGTAGTGGAGTTCCCATACCCTCCACTCACCATGTTCACACTGGCCACACTAGCTTACTTTATTCTAATTTGAACACATTTCATTATATATATTTTTTTTTCATCATTTACAACCTTTCGAACACTGCCCCCTCCCCAACTCCTAACTTCTTTTTTTTTAATATATTTTTATTGATTTTTACAGAGAGGAAGGGAGAAGGATAGAGAGTTAGAAACATCCATCATCGATGAGAGAGAAACATCCATCAGCTGCCTCCTGCACACCTCCTACTGGGGATGTGTCTCATGGTTTCATGCTCTGGAATTGGTTATTATTTACATTCTAAATTATAGGCTGACACTCTATCCACTGACCCACACTGGTCAGGGCCCAACTTCTTTAAAGTCTTTTCCCGTCACTACAGGCAAAAAATCGTTAGGGTCCAAAATGACCTCATTCATGGCTAACGAGAGGAGATGCATCTTTTGAAGTGAAATGTAACACGACACAAAGTTCAAATAAGTTCATAGGAGAATATCTGGAACTACTGTATCTGTATTAACCATTACATTCTCTGCGAATTAAACATGTCTCAGGCAATAGATCATTTAATAGGTTAGTCTTTATTCTTTTTCCTTCTGTCTGGTAGTTTATTTGATCTTTGTCATTGTGTCAACACTTTTGTCCTGTTTTCTGAGTGCATTTGTATTCAAATATACCATTGAGTAAAATGCATTTTATAATGGGCCACCTGGGCACGAACACGTACTGTGATTCGGCTGGGTCCTCACAGTGCAAACACAAATAAAGAGAATCTACTCTTAAGAGACTTACAGTTTAATAGTCTCCAACTAACGTTTTTTGAGAAAGCGTATGCAATAATTCTAAGTATAATGCTCACATTAGCATTTGAAATGAAATATGTACATTGGTTGGAGACCACTTATATGATTTGATATTTTAAATTCTTATTACGCCACTGAAGATGAGATATTATAATTATTTCCCATTAAAATCATAACTTTTTTCTTCAATGAGGATTTTGAACGTACAGGCTGCAGAATATCCAAGAACCCCTTAAATTGTATGCAGAATTATGTATATATGTTCACTTTCCTAGGAAGAGAATCCACAGCTTTTATTATGTTCATACACTGTCGTATTATTTTCTAAATGGTTCAGAATATCTTTTCACATTGGCATGTTGCTTCTGACTTGAGGATATTTTTGTACTTACATACACAATCCCCATTAATGAAATTCCTTTATTATGATCTGAAACTTTTAATTAATAGACATTCTATTTCTTACTCTGCTGTAAGAAATCTTGTGAGATTTAGATATCAAAATTAATTCAGGCTAAGTACTATGGGAAACATCAGAAAGGTAGGATGTATGGAATGGGACACTGAATTGAGAGAGTTCTGAGATCCTGAAGGGACTCAATTCTTCTTTTTTAATATGTTTTTTTTTAATTTCAGGAAGAGGGTGAGAGAGAGAAACATCAATGATGAGAGAGAATCACTGATCGGCTGTCTGGTGCACATCCCCTTCTGGGGATCAAGACTGCAACCCAGGCATGTGCCCTGACCCAGAAGTGAACTGTGACCTGGTACCTAGGTCAACACTCAACCACTGAACCGCACTGGCTAGGCAGGACTTAATTCTTTATGGTTTAATTTTTAAAGTTAAAAACGGGTGGTTTTTATTTTGGTACATTAATTAAGCTATCTTATAGAGCAGTGGTTCTCAATCTTACTAATGCCGCGATCCTTTAACACAGTTCCTCATGTGGTGGTGACCCCCAACCATAAAATTATTTTCGTTGTTACTACATAACTGTCATTTTGCTGCTGTTATGAATCATTAGGTAAATATCTGTGTTTTCTGATGATCTAAGGCCACAGGTTGAGAACCGCTAGTAGGGTCACCTCAGACCATGGGAAAACACAGATATTTACATTATGATTCATAACAGTAGCAAAATTACAGTTCTGAAGTAGCAACAAAAATAATGTTATGGTTGGGGGTCACCACCACATGAGGAACTGTATTCAAGGGTCTCGGCGTTAGGAAGGTGGAGAACCACTGCTCTAGAAAGAATATAGACGGGGCTCCAGTTGGCTTCGTCTTCATGACTATCTCATTCTAAAAGTTCCAAATAGCAGATGATGCCAGCAAAATCCAAGGAGTGAGGACCTTCGATAGTTCTCATCTCCGTAAAAGCAAGGGGAGAATTGGCCAAAACCATCATAATCAACTTTCTCAGAAACTCTGGAAATTCGCCAAAGGCTTGCAGCTCTTCAGGAAGAATGTCTTCCAGGAAAGCAGCTCATTCTTGATTAGAACAGTGACCTCTGTGACATTTTAACCGGCCCCGGGCCCATTCCTTGCTCTTTAGCTCTACAGTAATCTTGAGAACAGTTCGTAATCATGGTAAACACACACACACACACACACACAAAAAAAAAAAAAAAAAAAAAAAACTATGTGCAGGAGCATAGCTGCCACCAGAGGAAGCAGAACAGAGATGGAACGTCTTCATGGCCTCATGACCAGGAAGTTGTCATCATTTGACGTGTCTGAAAGATTCCACTTGCAAGGCTTGAGGCAGGGGGGCAAGCAGAAAGCTACCCTAAAAGCTTACAAATAAAAGCTGATGAATGGGATGTATCTAGACTCCCTGAGAAGCTACAGCATATTCTTGGGAATCAAGAAGGCCATGCAGCCCAACCAAGGGTGACTTGGAATTAATCCTGCCTGGCCAGTGTGGCTCAGTGGTTGAGTGTCGACCTAGGTACCAGGAGGTCACAGTTCAATTCTAGGTCAGGGCACATGCCTGGGTTGCGGGCTTGATCCCCAGAAGGGGGTGTGCACCAGACAGCCGATCAGTGATTCTCTCTCATCATTGATGTTTCTCTCTCACATCCTCTTCCTGAAATCAATAAAAATATGTTAAAAAAGAATAATTGAGTCCCTTCAGGATCTCAGAACTCTGTCATTCAGTGTCCCATTCCATACATCCTACCTTATGTTTCCCATAGTACTTAGCCTGAATTAATTTTGATATCTTCGAGTACATCAAAAGGTGAAAGGTTTGATTCCCTAGCAGGGCACATACCTAGGTTATGGGTTCAATCCCCATTTGAGGTGCATATGGGAGGCAACCAACCAATGTTTCTCTCATACATCCATGTTTTCCTCTATCTCTTCCTTTCTCTCTCTCTCTCTCTCTCTCTCTCTCTCTCTCTCTCTCTCTCTCTCTCGTCAACAAAATCATTGGGAGAGGATTAAATGAAACAAGAAAGGATGCCATGCACGGGCACACATGTAGGATTGTGCACAAGTTCAGAAAAGACATAAAAGGGACTTTTGCTCTCCATTCTAGCTGACTTTCGGGCTGTGGAAGCAGGGATTGAATGCTAAGGCAGAGGTGGCACCTCCCTGACTGTTGAAGCTGTGCCCCAACACACACACAAAGCATTTCCAGAGTTATCACATTATTTAAAACACCTCGTTGTGAACAACAAGTTAGGAGATGTGCAAAAACCAAGAAAGTATGGCTCATTAAAAAAGGAAAAAAAAAACATCAATGGAAACTATCCCTGAGCAAACCCAGATGTTAGACTTACTGGAAAAATAGTTTAAATCAGCTATTTTAAATGAGTTCAAAGAAATAAAGGAAACCATGTCTGAAAAACTAAAGGGAACATATGAGGATGGTGTTTCACAAAAGAGACACTATTCATAAAGGCATAGAATTTGTTTTTACAAAGAGAACAAAGTAGAAATTCTAGAGTTAAAAATGACAGTGACCAAAATGAAAGTTTATTGGAAGAGCTCAATGGCAACTTTGAGCAGATAGCAGGAAGAATTCAAATTTTTGAAAATAGGTCCTTTAAGATTATTTAGTTTGTCTCTGACATTTCTCTTAGCAATATTCTTTCTGACATATCTCCTCAGGCAAGGAGAATAAAGAATGTGTGTGCATAATAAATAATCTATGGACACAGACAATAGTGTACTGTAGGCCTGGGTAGGGCAGGTGCAGGGTGTAGAGGGTCAGTGGGGAAAAAAAGGATATCTGTAATACTTTCAAGAATAAAGATACATTGAGAAAATAACAATAAAATAAAACAATCAAAAAATAAACAAATGGGACCATATTAAACTACCGTATTTTCCAACTTTTCCAGTCAAAATATAGAGTTTGGGATTTACTCACCCTATAAGATGACCCCAAGCATATAAGACGACCCCCGACTTTTGAGAAGATTTTCCTGGGTTAAAAAGTCGTCTTATACACCGGGAAATATGGTAAAACATTTTTACACAACAAAGGAAACCATCAACAAAGCCAAAAGACAGCCTATCAAATGGGCGGATATTGGCCAATGATACATCCAATAAGTAGTTAATGTCCAAAATTTATAAAGAACTTAAACGGCTCAAAACAAAACAAAACAAAATAATAGACCTAGCTGGTTTAGCTCAGTGGATAGAGCATTGGCCTGCAGACTGAAGGGTCCTGGGTTCGATTCCAGTCAAGGACACGTGCCCAAGTTCCAGGCTCAATCCCCAGTAGGGATGTGTAGGAGGCAGCCGATCAGTGATCCTGTCTCATCATTGATGTTTCTATCTCCCTCTCCCTTCCTCTCTGAAATTAATAAAAACATTTTTAAATCAATGATAAGCAAGAAAACAGGCAATTCGATGGGCTCCACAAACAAATTAACGAACAAAATGAATACTTTACCAAAGAGATTGAAACTTTAAAATAGAACCAAACAGAAATTCTGCAGATGAAGAACTCAATAAAAGAGATCAATAATGAGCTAGTGCACATAGGAAATAGAGCCAGCCAGATGGAGGAGAGAATTGGTGATATCAAGGGTTGAAATCTAGAAATGATGCAGTAGGAAGAAGAGAGAGATTTGAGCATTAATAAATTGAAGAACTCTATGAGAACTATCTGACTACATCAGAAAGAGAAATATGCGGTTCATAGGCATACCAGAAGAAGAGAGGGAGAGGTCAAGGAGAACCTGTTCAAACAAATCATTGATGAGAACTTCCTAAACCTATGGAAAGAGCTAGATCCTCAAATCCAAGAAGCAAATAGAACACCTAATTATCTCAATTGAAAAAGGCTTCCTTCAAGGCTCATTGTATTTAAAGTGTCAAAAATTAACAACAAAGAAAGAATTCTCAAGGCAGCAAGGGAAAAGAAGAAAGTAACCTATAAAGGGAAGCCCAATTAGGTTATCATTGAACTTCTCAGCAGAAACTCTGCAAGCTAGAAGAGAGTAGAACCAAATATTCACATGACTGAAAGAATTTACCAACCAAAAATTATGTATCCAGCAAAGTTATCCTTTAGCTATGCAGGAAAAATAAAGACTTTTCCAGACATATAGAAACTGAGGGGATTTACCACCAGAAAACCTTCACTTCAGGAAACACTCTTCCTGAAAAAAAGAAGAAAAGGTCACACAAAACTATGAATAAGATCACCAACAAACTTACAGCATAAACAGGGATAATTTGTGACAATAAAAACATAAGAGGCCCTAACCAGTTTGGCTCAGTAGATGGAGCATCAGCCTGCAGACTGAGAGGTCCCGGGTTTGATTCCAGTCAAGAGCATATATCTTGGTTGCGGGCACATTCCTGGGGGCTTTGCAGGAGGCAGCTAATCAATGTTTCTCATCGATGTTTCTAACTCTCTATTCCTCTCCCTTCTCTATAAAAAAAATCAATAAAATATATTTTTTTAAAAATAGGAGATCCCTGACAGGTTTGGCTCAGTGGATAGAGCATCGTCCTGCGGACTCAAGAGTCCCAGGTTCGATTCCGGTCAACGGCATGTGCCTTGGTTGCAAGCACATCCCCACTGGGGGGTGTGCAGGAGGCAGCTGATTGATGTTTCTCTATCATCAATGTTTCTAACTCTCTATCCCTCTCCCTTCCTCTCTGTAAAAAATCAATAAAACATATTTTTTAAAAAAACATGAGAGATGCAGAAGAAGAAAAAGAAACCATCCAGTTAAACAGTGAGTAAAAGACACGGCCTATACCCAAGAGAAATAAAGCATATGTCCACATAAAACCTTGTATATGAATATTAATAGCAGAATATTTATAATAACCAAAAGGCGGAACCTAAAATGTCTATCAGCTAATGAATGGTTAGACAAATGTGGTCTATCTGTACAGTGGAATATTTAGCCATGAAAAGGAATGCAGTACTGATTCTTCAAGCTACAACCTGGAATACATTATGATAAATGAAATAAGCTAGTCACAAGAGATCACATAATATATATTTTGTTCATATGAAATATATAGGTTTGTTCCAGTTCCAGGTAAAATCCCAAGAAGATTTGTTGAGGCTATAAAAAGCTTCTCATAAAATGTCTAATGGAAACACGAAAGAACAAGAATAGGTAAAATAGTTTTGAAAAACTGTAATACAGTGGGAGGAATACAGCTATAAGTAATAAGTAATAACACGCTGTGGTACTGGCACATAGACACACAGATCCATGGAACAGATTAGATTGTCCAGAAGTAACCCCACACAAGAACAGCCAACTAATTTTTGACAAAGCTTCAAACCCAATTCAATAGTATGTGGGTGGTGGTTGTTTTTTTAACAAATGGTGGTCGAGCCATTGGACATTTATAGGCCAAAAACTGAACCTCAGCTTAAACCTCACATCTTATATACAAATTAATTATAGATTTAAATGTAGAACATCAAACTACATAACTGTTACAAGAAAATATACCAGGAAATCATCGACACTGAGGAGATAGAGTAATTAGACATAATACCAAATGTACAATCTATGGATAAATAAAACACCACCCCGAATCTCAACAGTAAAAAGAAAAAAACGAAAGAAACCATCCAATTAGACAGTGGGTCAAAGACATGGACATTTTCCCAGAAAGTTCCTACCGAGCACATGGAAATGTTCAACATCATTATCTATTAGGGAAATAATAGACTGAAACCACATGAGACATTACTTCACAGCTATTGGAACAGCTACAATAAAAACCGTCAGATATTCTGGCAAGGATGTGAGGAAAATTGACCTTTCATATGTTGATGGTGAGAGTATGAAATGGTGCAGTCACTTTGGAAAATAATTGGCCAGTTGCTTTAAAAAAAACTAAGCATATACTTGCCATTCAATCCAGCAATTGTCCTCTAGGAAAATGTACCGTATTTTCTGGCATATAAGACGACTGGGCGTATAAGACGACGCCCAACTTTTCCAGTTAAAATACAGAGTTTGGGATATACTCGCCCTATAAGACGACACCTGGTGTATAAGATGACCCCTGCCTTTTGAGAAGATTTTCCTGGGTTAAAAAGTCGTCTTATACGCCAGAAAATATGGTACACCCAGGGAAAGGAAAACCTATGTTCACACCAAGACCTGTAAGAAGGTTTTCATAAAATTGCTATTGAAATGGGCAAAATTTAGGAAGAACTAAAATGCCTTCCAATGAGTTAGTGGCTAAACAAATGGTGGCACACATCTACCATGGACTAGCACTCAGCAAAAAAAAAAAAAATAAAACGGAAAAATGATGGATGAATTCAGCTACTTAGGTGGATCTCCAGGGAATGATGCCCTGTTTTAAAAAACTACTTCTAAAGGTCATACACTGTATGATTTTTTTATAGAAGCTTCAAAGTCATAAACTTATAGAACTGGGAAATAGATTGTCACGTGTTAGACCGCAAACTGTGTGTGAGAAGCATGAGGAGCGGGCAGCTGTGGCTGTAAAGGAAGAGTATGTTATGGTCATTGTGGGGCTGTTTGTGGTTTTACACATGTACGTACATGGTTTTGTACATGGTTTTACACACGGCGATAAAACCGAATAGCTCCACACATACACACATAAGCGGATGTAAAACTGGTGAAATCTGAATACGTTCTGTCACCTGTCCCAATGTCAATTTCCTGATTTTGATCTTGTACTACAGTTGGTTATATAAGGTGCCACCACTGGGGGAAACTGAGTACAGACCTCTCTATACTATTTTTGTACTTTCTGTCAACGTACAATTAAGGTGCACCAGTGGGGTCCCTTGACTTGGCCTGCAGGATCGGGCCGAAACCTGCTCTCTGACATCCCCTCAGGGGTCCCGGATTGCAAGAGGGCACAGGCCAGTCCAAGGGACCCCACCGGTGCACAATCGAGGCCAGGGAGGGACCCTGGAAGGGCTCCAGTGTATGTCCAGCCCCTCTCATTCAGTCCCAATCGGCCGGACCCCAGCAGCAAGCTAACCTACCAGTCGAAGCATCTGCCCCCTGGTGGTTAGTGCACATTATAGCAGCTGGTCGATTGGTCGACTATCTGCCCCCTGGTAGTCAGTGCATGTCATAGCAAGCAGTTGAGCGGCCTTAGCAGATTATGCTTTGGTTGGTTGAACAGCCAACTGGTTAACCGGACACTTAGCATATTCGACTTTTATTATATAGGATAAAAGTATTTTTTTAATTTCCTCCTAATCTATATGCTCATTCACATAATGGATAAGGAGCCCACAAAAATGTGGGCGTATAGGCAAACACCATTTTAACTTCAGGTTTTGGTTTTCAGATCATCCAAATTGTTCTGTATGGTCAAGACTCTGATTAATGTAACGTGATAGCATGATCAAAAACTGCCACTTGCTTTCCTCGGGAAACATGAATATTTAATACTTAATTTACATTGGGAGTTTATGTTCATTGTGTGGAATAATTACTGGTCTAGTTAATAAATCTGTATATCCTCGATTTGCATGCAGAAGGCATTTGCCAAAACCTATTATTTTCAGTTGCAGCTTCTTAATGTCACCATTTCTTCCACCCATAGTCGAAATAATCCAACAAATTTCAAGACGTTATAGCTTATTCTGTCTTATTGTCATTTAAAAAAATACCATAAAATACGATTCCTGAACAGGGTGATCATATGTTTTTAAGTCCTGATCATAGATTTAATAGATCATGTTATAGCTGTGGCCAGTTTGGCTCAGTATACAGAGCTTCAGCCTGCGGACTGAAGGGTCCCGGGTTCAATTCCTGATCAGGGCACAGGACCGGGTTGTAGGCTCGATCCCCAGTGTGCGGTGTGCACGAGGCAACCCATCAATGATTCTCTCTCATCATTGATGTTCCTATCTCTCCTTCCCTCTCCCTTCCTCTCTGAAATCAATACAAATATTTTTTAATAAAATACCATAGTGTATAAATGAAATATTTGAAATGACAAGCCCCATTGTTTCAAGCATTAATGACTGACCTTTATATGCATGTCATATACATGTGCAGTATTCATTTAATTATTTTAAGTTATTAAATAATCATTCTGATGATAGGCATAATTCATCATAGACCCTGATGGCTGATGAAACCCTTAAATTCGGCTAGGATTTTTAAAATCCTATTAACGTGGTTCTATGGCGAAAGCATGGAGGATTTTATATTTCATGCAGGAGTTGGAAAAAGTGCTGGAAAAGAGCTTCCACCGTGGTGGAATAATTTCCAGCGAAACAGCCATTCGTGAGGACTCTCTAAAGCTGAAGCAGTTTCGAGTCACTCATTAAATCAACTCTGCGGCAGAAGAAAACCCTGATTTCTTTCATCGTCACTTTTTAATCTTTAAAAAACGCAGAGAAGCTAACGCCCACATTAGCTCCTTCTGAAAGCATCTAGCTGTTTGGTAAACTAAAAAATTACAGTCCCTGATCGCAGCCGTCATTTCGGTACCAATGGCTGGCTGGGGAATATATGTTCCTACAGGGCTTTTCCCATGAGGATTTTTTTCTTTTCCTTTTTTAAAGCAAATCTTCGGGTGTAGAAAATCGTGTGTTTCCATCGATCTTAGGCACCTGAGGAGCGTTGTTTCAGCAAACTGCCGTGAAAGTACATCTTTGGCTGTTCTTGCTGGTGGCTTTTTCTGTGGCAGTATTCAAGTTTTTTTTAAAAAAACATATAATTTATTTATTTTATACAGAGAGCAAAGGAGAGGGATAGAGAGTTAGAAACATCAATGAGAGAGAGAGACATTGATCATCCACCTCCTGCACGCCCCCTCCTGGGGATGTGCCTGCAACCAGGATACATGCCCTTGACCGGAATCGAACCTGGGACCTTTCAGTCCACAGGCCGACGCTCTATCCACTGAGCCAAACAGGTGTCGGCAGTATTCAAGTTTTTGAAGCTGAAGACCCCACTTTACAAACAGATACCCGTTTTGTGATGATTAGATCATGTTGCCGTATTGCACCAAGCATTTCTGGACAACTCTGTCAAATGAGGCACAGGTTTTACAAATGTGAATTTTCAATGGTGTTGCTACTCAATTCCTGTTACTGTTCTGTAAGTGCTGATTAATCCCGAAAGCTGAGGCAATTCTTAGTAACTATCCTAAGATTAACTATGTGGGAAAAGAACACCCTGATTCCTTTCAGCTTAATTTTTTTTTTTTTGCCTTTAAAACATACAGAGAAGGCTTACGTCTGCATTACCTACTTCTGAAAGTACATGGCTGTTTATTAAACTGAAATGGAATAATTCTAGGTGAAAATGTGCCTTGATATTACGTATAATATGTTGGCCATAATCTGAAATGTCAACATTTTATTCATAAGGATCTTTTAATCTGGCTGAGGTATGGCCCTCATGTTTATATACTGGAATTCTCAAAGCTCTTTGGCTCATCTGTTCACTTTCATGTTTATATCACATTCAGGAAATGTACCAGTACACAAACTGTGACGTGAAAGACTGCTCCTTTTTTATTCGGAAACTAGAGGCCTGATGCACGAAATTCGTGCAAGAATAGGCCTTCCTTCCCCCAGTTGCCGGCACCGGCTCGCAGCCCTGGCTTCATCTGGAAGGTCATCTGGAAGGACGTCTAGTTTAATTAACATATGACGCTTTTATTATTAGCGATAAGCCACTTGGTTTTTTGTTTTTGTTATTCCTCACCTGAAGATATTTTTCCCTTGATTTTTAGAGAAAAGGGGAGGAAAGATAGGGGCGAGACAGAGAAAAACATTGATGTGAAAGAGACACATTGATTGCCTCCCACACACACCCCAACCAGGGCCAGGGATCGAGCTTGCAACTGAGGTACATGCCCTTGACAGATTCGAACCTGGGACCCTTAAGTCCACAGGCCGACACTCTACCCACTGAGCCAAGCCAGCTCGGGCAGCAGCTTTTTTGTTTGTTTTTAAATTTTCTCCTCCACTATATGGACTAATTGCTACTTCATTTTTAAACCCTTTTTTCTGTTCTCTACATATTTTCTTTCAAATCCACATTTTGCTAGCTTTAAAATATTGATTTAGAAAATTTCTCCAGAAATTGTAAAAAATAGAAACTAACTAGTAGATGATGGCAGAGATTTTGGCCGTTTGGTGGATGCATAAGCCCTTGGTATAGGAGCAATAGTACATGGGAAACTCATTATATATACCGTATTTTCTGGCGTAGAAGACGACTTTTTAACCCAGGAAAATCTTCTCAAAAGTTGGGGGTCGTCTTATACACCGGGTGTCATCTAACTGGAAAAGTTGGGGGTCGCCTTATATGCCCAGTCGTCTTATACACCGGAAAATACAGTAGTAGGTCACAAGAAGAACTCTGGAGTATAGTTACTAATTAAAATTTAAGTCTGAAAAAGTAGCTGAGTGACAGTTCTTGGACATCTTGAATGACTGAGTCACCATTAAATCATCTACTAGTATATGGATAGGCTTGGAAATAGCCTAAGAAAGAAGTCTTCTGTGAAGGAGGTTATCCTGAAAGAAATTTCCAGAACACAGTTAACTAATTGCGGGACAAATAAAAAAACAAATTCTGGCTTCCTTTCAAAGACTTCCTTTGAAAGAATTATTTCAAGGAGGAAAAGGGGAATATCGCAGTAGGAAGTAGGGCTATCTTAATAGAGAGAATGCTCTCACAATAAGTTCTCCAAGTAACTCAAGGATTAGGCAAGAGGTGGTTGTCGTTTAATCAGGAGGAAGATGTAAGAGATCTTGCTGGCTCGGTTCCAGACCCCTGCCATAAAGCACATATCGCAAGAAAGTGAGTCACCAATTTATTTTTGTTTCCCAGTGCATGTAAAAGTTATGCTTACACTATGTACTGTAGTCTTCTAAGTGTGAAATCATATTATGCCAGAAATAAACAATCTTTATACCTTAATTAAAAATACGTTCACGCTCCAAAATGCTCCCTATCACCTGCACCTTCAGGGAGTTGGAATCTACCTTCTGATGGATGGGCTTGCCGCTGATTGGCTGCCAACTGGCCAGGGTGAAGCTGCATCCATTCACTCTCCTTTCTCACTGTCTCCGTTGCATGTGATGCTGTTGGATAGCCTTCCACCCACAGTAGAGCTGCTTTTCAAATTGGAGCCATCCCCTTAAACACAGCTGCTGCTTGATCAGTTATGTCTGTGGAGTGTTCTAGATCCCTGTTGTCATTCCATCCAGCTTCACAGTGTCCTCACCAGGAGCAGACTCCCTCTCAGGAACCATTTCCTTGCTCACCCGTCAGAAGCAGCTCCAGGCTCCACTTCTGATTCTTGTCCTCTTGCTGTTCCCACCACCTGTGCACTTCCCTCCTGAAGGCTTGAAGCCCTCCGCATCCTCTAAGAGGACTGGAATCAGCTTCTTCCCATCTCCAGTGCATGGGGATCTTTGGACTCTGCCCCTGCATCCCACATGTTCTTAATGGCATCTAGAATGGTGACTTCTTGCCAGGAGGTCTTCGATTTATTCTGCCCAGAGCCATCAGAGGAACCCCTGTCTGTGGCAGCTGTAGCCTTGGGAAATGTGTATATCCTTTCTAGTAAAACAGTAATATGCAAATTGACCATCACTCCAACACAAGATGACTGCCTCCATGTGGACACAACATGGCCACCACAAGATGGCCAGCAGGAGAGGGCAGTTGGGGGGGACCAGGCCTGCAGGGGAGGGCAGTTTGGGGGACTAGGCCTACAGGTGAGGGCAGTTGAGGGGGACCAGGCCAGCAAGGGAGGGCAGTTGGGGGGGACCAGACCTGCAGGGAAGGGCAGTTGGGTGCAATCAAGTCTGCAGGGGAGGGCAGTTAGGGATGACCAGGCCTTCAGGGAAGGGCATTTAGGGGCAATCAGGCTGGCAGGGGAGTGGTTAGGGGGTGATCAGGCTGGCAGGCAGAAGCAGTTAGGGGCAACCAGGAAGGCAGGCAGGTGAGCAGTTGGGAACCAGCAGTTCTGGATTGTGAGAGGGAAGTCCGACATCCTTCAAGGAATCCCAGATTGGAGAGGGTGAAGGCTGGGGAAAGGGACACTACTACCCTCCATTTACGAATTTCATGCAGTGGGCCTCTAGTTAAATAATAAGACTGGAGCCTGGCTGGCATGGCTCGGTGGTTGAGTGTTGACCTATGAACCAGGAGATCATGGTATGATTCCCGGTCTGGGCACATGCCTGGATTGCGGGCTCGATTCCCAGTGTGGGGTGTGCAGGAGGCAGACGGTCCATGATTCTCTCATCATTGATGTTTCTCTCTCCTTTCCTCTCTGAAATCTATCAAAATACATGGAAAAAAAGAAACATAAGAAGCAGTTTGCCCACTTGAAATGTAAAACATCTTTAGGTTGATATGAGAGCTGCAGGCTTAAAATGCTGAGCTGTATTACTTACCAGTGAATAGGAGTCTAAATAACTTGATGGTGAGAAAAAAAAGGTGGGTAGGGTGGAAACTAACATTTTAACAGACATGCTTCAGATGGGGCACAAGTGCTCCTGGGTGCTCACAAAGACTTCCCAGCAATATTAGTCATGGGTGGCTTTAAGGGACCCAGTTCCTAAATTTTAACTTCTCTGTGGATTTTTTCTGAAGTTGATGCGCCTCTACTGGACATGGAGGTGCCCCTGTCTCACACACCCTTCCAGTTTTTTCTCACTCTGTACCGTGGCCTTCCTCCCTCCCACCCAGAGCCTCTCTGTGATGTGTTGTAAGTTGTGGTGTGATACGCACAAAACCCTCCAGGATGCCAAAGAGAGGGACCGTTTGAAAACTGGCATCCTGTGGAGAAAGGGAGTGACTCGCAGAGACCAGGTAATACATGCTTTGCCAAGTCAGATTGATTTTCTTCTCGGCTTTCAGCAAAATTAATGGGACTTATCAACCCGTGAGCTGATGGATCATTAAAAGTAATTTGAAGACATTACGGAGTTGGTGGCATAGGACTCAGAAGTTCGCTTTCGCAAACCTAATCATGATGAGAGAAAGAAGACAGGCATAAAAGGCCGTCTTACCCTATCATTCCATTTACTTACGGTATAAAAGCCACATAACTAATCTATGCCGCTTAAAATAAAAATAGTAGTTTCCTCTGGAGGGGAGGCAGGGCTGGGGGGGGCCCATCGGGGCTTGTAAGACGCTGGTGGTGTTCTATTTCCTGATCTGTGTGAGTTCACTGACAATTCATCAAGCTGTGCATTTCTTTTATTTTTTCAATGTGTTTTTATTGATTTCAGAGAGAGAGAGAGACAGAGAGAGAAACATCAATGATGAGAGGGTCAAGGATGCTGCCTCCTGCCGCCCCCTGGTGGGGATGGAGCACACAATCCGGGCATGTACCCTGATCGGAATCGAACTGTGACCTCCTGCTTCATAGGTCAACGCTCAACCACTGAGCCACACGAGCTAGGCAACCTGCACACTTACAACTTATGTATAAGGAATAGGTATGTGTGGTCTCGAGGAAGAGAGCGGAGCAGTTTATACCGTCAGCTCACGTGGCCGGATGTGGCCAGACTATTTCGATATTTACATTTTGCCTAGTAGGGATCTGATTTGTCCACAGAAGAGTTTCTTCAGTTTTTTTGGGGGGAAAGGGGTTATTAGGGACCTGTTCCATGCAGAATGCTAAGTATAAGAGCGGGCACAGATAGGAATCAAACATCGATACCTTTAAATCTCGTAATCCACACAGGAGGGCCTCATCCTTGATAGCACATAGTATGACGGGAGAGCAGCTCAGAACATGGATGAAACATGTTATCTTCTCTATGGGCGTGGAAAGAATGGCAAAGGCACTGGCTTCCAAATGCATCGAAAGCCACGTCTCAAGAAGTGTATTTGGGAAATGCGGTGGGAAGAATCCCACGGCTATTTGCGCTGGCCTGGCCTCGTCTATGGTATTGATGTCAGAGAGGAGACGGAGAGAGAGAGAAACATCCGTGATGAGAGAGAATCACGGATCAGCTGCCTCCTGCACGCCCCCTCCTGGGGATCAGGCCCACAACCCGGGCCTGTGCCTTGGCCGGGAATCGAACCTTGACCCCCTGGTTCCTAAGTCGACGCTCAACCACGGAGCCACACCAGCTTGGGGCCTTTTATCTTGTTAATATGATCATCTTCTACCTTCCTGTCATTGAAAACACTGGTCTCTCTCATGGTGAGTTTGAGGTTGGCAAACACTAAGGGGGCTGGAGCTGAAGGTGTTACAGTTATTCTGCAGATCACTGTAGCGGGAGAGGCATAGGAAGAGGTCCAGATCTGGTCTGCACAGTGTGACCTTAAGCTGTATAGACGTCAGCTTTCCTAAGTGTCAAATGAGGGTAAGACTACCGTCCTCGCGAGGCTGGTGCAGATATTCAGGATGACACATGTATGAAGCCCTGGACTCATGCTTAGCGCATGTAGTGGGCCGTCATTTCCCTCTCTCTGTTAAGACTCAGCCAGGATTCATTCTGGAGTTTTCTTCACCTTCCCCACCTCAATCGCATCTCCTCAGCTACCATTTGTTTAATCCGTTTATCTTCCTCTTACTTCTTAAAGTGCGTTTTTATTTATTTTAGAGGGACGAGACTGAGACAGAGAGAGAGGGGGAGAGAGAGATGTATGTGAGAGAGAAGCATTAATCAACTGCCTCCTGTACCGCCCACCCCCCCTTCCTGGGGATCGAGCCTGCTCCAGGACATGTGTCCTGACCAGGAATGGACGATGCTCCACCAACTGAGCCACACCAGCCAGGCCTGATTTTTTTTCCTTTTTTTTTTAATTTAATAAATCTTTATTGTTCAGATTGTTACAATTGTCCCTCTTTTTCCCCCCATACCTCCCCTCTACCTGGTTCCCACCCCACCCTCTGCCCTTACCTCCCCCACATTGTCCTCATCCATAGGTGTACGGTTTTTGTCCAGTCTCTCCCTGCACCCCCCTCACCCCTTTCTCCCTGAGAATGACTTTTTTTTTTTACTAAAGCGACAGTCAAGTCGTTTTTCTACACTGACAAGCTGTGATTTTTTTTCTTCTTATAATACTGTCGAACAAAACACATTTCCAAACATTTTTTAAATAAAAAGAGTCAAACACTCGTGTAACTTTACTGCCTTTTTCAAACTCTCTGCCCCCAGGGTGGCTGATAAAATAAATTTTTCACTCATACGTCTAAGGTATTTATTAAGGACTGCTGATTTGGGGAGAACGCGCCCCTTTATGTTCTGGCTTGACATATGGACTGCGTCTGGCTAGTTTATCACTGGAACCTTTCTTTGGTATATATTCCTATGATTTCTATTTAGCTTAAGGGGATCTATTTTTTAACATTTTTTCTCAACATTTCTCTCAGGATTTTTCACTGAGATCATGTGCATGTCGCTCTCCCATTTACATTTTACAGGGAGTTTTCTCTGAAGATGACTAGCAGCTGTTAAAACTTTTTTTTTTCTTTAATATACTCTTAATGCTTCGGTAAAGAGAAATTAGGTTGACCCATGTATATTAAAAACAACAAAAATTTCTCAGGAGATCCTATTAAATGATGAATAATTATGAAAATTGAGCTAAGGAAATAGGCACAGTTTCGTGTCCACTGTGTGTTCCCGGTCAGAGAAGTGACAGCCCACCTGTCTCGAGGGAGGGGACATGGTCAGCCTCTGAATGGGAGAGGTGACAAAAAAATCTCTGGCCATCTTGACCACACTGAGCAATTTTTAACCTTCACCTTTGTGGCCTGAATGTGTGAGTGCTGGATCCAGTGTCCTCACCAAGCATCAACTCAGAATACATTTGACAGCAGTGACTCATTTGTCATTGTGGGTAGGAGACTGAAATAAGGCCATATTGCATTCTACAATTAGAGACTATTTTCAATCTAGTCTGGCACTGTTTATTAAAACTGAATTTTAATATTTTTGTGCCCGAAAGATAGGAAATTTATTTTAGGCGGGTTTTTTTTTTTTAATATGAGTTTGGAACTCTTTTTTTAGAAGCAGAATATTAAGAAACAGGTAGTGGTTACCTTTTGAACTGTAAAGGGCTTTGCATTTTTTTTAAATATATTTTATTGATTTGTTACAGGGAGAGGGATAGAGAGCTAGAAACATCGATGAGAGAGAAACATTGATCAGATGCCTCCTGCACGCCCCCCCCCCACACACACACACTGGGGATGTGCCCGAAACCAAGGTACGTGCCCTTGACTGGAATCGAACCTGGGACCCTTGAGTCCACAAGCCGACGCTCTATCCACTGAGCCACACCAGTGTCAGCGGGCTTTTCATTTTTCATAAGTTTCGTAAAGCGGTATACCAATAATGAATTCTCAGAAAGAGAAATTAAAAAAATCCTCCCCATTCCCCATTGTAACAGGGAAATTCAGACACTTAGGAATAAACTTAACCAAGGAGGTAAAAGACCAGTCCTTGGAAATCTACAGGACATTGGAAAGAGAGAGAGAGGACGATATGAACAAGTGGCAGAATATACCATGTTCATGGATTGGTAGAATCAGCATCATTAACATGTCCATGCTACCCAACGCAATCTACAGATTCAGTGCAACCCCTATTAAAATGCCAACGGAATACTTCACGGAACTAAACAAATCCTCCAACAGTGTAGCTGAACCCAAAACGACCCTGAACAGCTGCAGCAGTCTTGAGAAAGTAGGAAAATAGTCATCTGTCTATCAGGCCGTGGCGGAGGGGGTCCCTAAGACTCAGGAGTCCTGGAATGTGTCAGAATTCTCATGCGGGGCAGTCCTTAGGGCTGGGTGCAGAGCTCGGTTGATTCCGTCCAAATACGCAGGTGTGGGTTGATTAAAAATCCATGCATTGAGGCAGACTGGCTGTTATTGGCTTTATAGTACATTTTAAAATGTATAATTCCCAAACCAAGAAAAATTCTAAGCCCTAACTGGTTTGGCTCAGTGGATAGAGCGTCGGCCTGTGGACTGAAAGGTCCCAGGTTCGATTCCAGTCAAGGGCATGTACCTGGGTTGCGGGCACATCCCCAATGGGGATGTTCCTTCCTCTCTCATTGATGTTTCTAACTCTCTCCCTTCCTCTCTGTAAAAAAATCAATTTAAAAAAAAATTCTAAAATGAATCTCTCTCTGATTCTATATGTGACCTGTTTACTTTCTAAAATTCCGGACAAGCAAAGGGTTTGCTGGGCATCTAGAGTGGATATTTTTTTGGGGGGGTGGCGGGTGTCACTCTGAGGCCAGTGAGGAGACAGAAATCAAACAGTACTTGGAACAGGCAAAGTTTGACATAAAATTATTACTAGGAGATTGGAGAACTCTGGCAAACACAAGGACACCCCAGGCAGGTGGCTGGCCCCCCTCCCAGCAGGGCAGAAACCCCAACCATGTTGGAGAGGGTGTGGCTGGGACTCCCCCAGTCCCAGAAAGGTTCCCCGGGACACTCTGCTGGCGGTCCCTCTGGGGTCCAGGGGAAGCCAGCCTGAGGGAGATGTCTCACCTTTGACCTTGCAGCAACCACCACTGGTTGAGAGACACGTGATAGGTTCTCCTCTCTCAGGATTGCTGCGACTATTGGGGTTCTCTGCTGGTTCCATGTGAGTTTGTGGAGAGTGTGTTCTAGTTCAGGCAAACTGGGCCCGCTGCAGGGATAGGTACAGCACACCCCCAGGAATGCAGGGGCCCGCCATGAAGGGTGAGTGTGGAGCTGAGAGACCATAGCTGGATCGTTGGCATGGGGGTGGCGTATCTGACAAGGAATATAATTTTGATGAGCTATTGTCTGTAAGACTGGATCATGCTTTTCTTTTGCTTTTCTTTTTTACCTGATTCCTTATCCCCTTTCAATGATTAGTCTCTCGATAGTATAGGTTCTTGCAGAAGACACTTTTTAGCATTGGTTTTCATACTTAAGCCAAATTACATTTTTTAAAATTTCTTTATTGATGAAGGTGTGACATATGTGTCTTTATTTCCCCCTTAACCCCCATTCCCGCCACTCATGCCCTCACCCCCTTGGTGTCTGTGTCCATTGGTTATACCCATAGGCATGCATACAAGTCCTTTGGTTGATCTCTCCCCCTTACCCCCACTCTCCCCTGCCTTCTACCTGCAGTATCACCCACTTCATCAGAACAGACTGAGCTTTGGTCTAGAATATTGGATTAGTCCACGTGGCATATTGGTTCCTGTACTATGTGGATTTCACACATTACCTAAACAGATTGTATAGAATACTGTATTTTCTAGCATATAAGATGACTGGGTATATAAGACGACCCCCAACTTTTCCAGTTAAAATACAGAGTTTGGTATATATCACCCTATAAGATGACACCCGGCGTATAAGAAGACCCTGACTTTTGAAAAGATTTTCCTGGGTTAAAAAGTCATCTTATACTCCGGAAAATATGGTAATATTGGATGTCTAAATGAGTTTTGGTGAAAGCGCTGTTACTCTGAATGTCCAAATCAAAGCCAGGATGTGTGTCTGGAAATACAGTGAATTGAAAGTGTGGTATGAAGAGTGGGGTATGATTATTGAAGCTCTCCAGTACTGGGCATCATATAAATGCTAACAGACACATTGTGGAGTAGTGCCACTCATTTATCTGATCATTTTTAATAACATTTTTACTTTTCTGTCTCCCATTCCCACTGGCCAATGCGTCTGTCAGACCCTGATCTTCCTATTGCCCAGATACTGCAAGAATCTTCTGGATCACGCGCCAGTCCCACTCTACCTCTGATTTCTTATGCTCACTGCTGCCATTTTCTCCTTCTTAATTATTACTTTAATGATGTTTACAAATCTTGAGGGCATATACTGTATTTTCCGGTGTATAAGACGATTTTTTAAATATATTTTATTGATTTTTTACAGAGAGGAAGGGAGAGAGATAGAAAGTCAGAAACATCGATGAGAGAGAGACATCTATCAGCCGCCTCCTGCATGCCCCACAGTGGAGATGTGCCCACAAGCAAGGTACATGCCCCCGACCGGAATCGAACCTGGGACCTTTCAGCCCGCAAGCCGACGCTCTATCCACTGAGCCACACCGGTTTCAGCTAAGACGATTTTTTAACCCAGGAAAATCTTCTCAAAAGTCAGGGGTCGTCTTATATGCTGGGTGTCATCTTATAGGGCAGGAATATCCCAAACTCTATATTTTCACTGGAAAAGTTGGGGGTCGTCTTATACGCCCAGTTGTCTTATACTCCAGAAAATACGGTACTTTAACATGGTTACCGTGGCTGGTGTGGCTCAGTGGTTGAGCATCATCCCATGCACCAGGTGGTCACAGTTCAATTCCCACTCAAGGGCACATGCCTGGGTTGCGGGCTCCATCCCCAGTGTGGGGGGAGGGGGGCAGGAGGAGCTGATTAATGATTCTCTCTCATAGATGTTTCTCTCTCCCTTCCCCTTCCTTGCTCTCTTAACAACAAAACTTAGGGAAATGGCTGTCCCTATTTATTGCCTTAGGATTGAACAGGAATTGTTGCTACCAGCCGTCTTATTTTCCTTTATCTGCCAACGTGAAGCCTTTGTCGGCTTATTTAACAGACCTTTGTTAATTTCTTCCTATGTGCCAGATACTGAGAAAACGACAATGAACCTACCCTAAAGGAGGTCACATGTAGTTAGGGAGGGAGGCATGCATGTGGCAGTGATTATTGTGTTAGTGTGTGAAAGACTGGCTGAGGTCCCGCACCCCCACAACCCGTTCCTATCCTGAGCCAAACCTTTGACTGACTATGTTACCTAATCATTCCAAAGGCATTTGCAGATTCAATGAAATGAAAGGTCAGGAGATGTGGGGATTGGGGTGGGGGCGGCCAGATAAGGGGGGGAACCAGTTAGGAAGCTGCAGTGTCCCCCTAGGAGAGAGAGATAACGTGTTGGCTGCACTCCTGGGGGGAGAAAGAGCCAAATACAATAGGAGGGAGGTTCAGTCCAGGGGCCTTGGTGGTTTTGGCCTTCAGGGGGAGGGAAATTCTAGGAAATGCCCATATTTCTGGCTCCTGTGCCTACTTGCGGTTTCTTTTATTCAGATAAGCAGTATCAGATGGGAGGTGGGGATCAGGGAAGACACGCGAGCTTTGAACACGTTGAGTCTGAGGAACCTTTGAAAGCTAAATGGTGACGATCAGTAGGCCGTCAGATATTTTAGTCTAAAACTAAGGAGCAAGGTTAGAGCGAAAGAGAAAAGGAGGTGAGAAGCATCGTGTAGGTAGCGGTGAGAACCCCAGCACTACCTCCGATCGCTTCAAGACCAGACGCTCAGGGATCACCATGCCGACACAGTCAAGGCGAGTATCTGGAGGAACTCTTACCCTTGAAAGCAAACGAGGGCTGAGAAAGAGGATCCGGGAGAAGCCGTGAGCAGTAGGACAGTTATCATCCGGGAATACTGTCGCAGAGGCTGGGAGAGAAGAATTTCCCTGGTGGCAAATGCCATCAAGAAGCCAAACGAGGACATCGCTGCAACGACATCTATTGGATTTGGCAACAAGGGAGTCAGTGGGGACGTCGGCTAGAGCAGGTTCAGTGTCACCGTGGGGACAGAAGCCAGATTGTGGGGAGGAAGTGGGGAAAGTAAACAGAATACTTTTCAAGAGGCCACACTGGGGAGAGGAGAGGCCTGTGGAATAGGAGCGGAGTTGAAGATGGGGGAGGAGGGGCCCCACATCTTTGATGCTGGGGGAGGGGAGAGCCAGAGAGAAAGGAAAGGCTGTTCTGCTGGAAGTCTTTGAGAGGCAGCAAGTGGAAGGTGGTCCTAACTCAGAGATGGAAGTTGGGCTTTTTTAATCACTGACCCACTTGCAGGCAGGAAGAGGAAGCAAGGGCATCCGTCCCTCAGCTGGCGGCTGGATTTCTGGGTGAAGTAGGAAGCCAAGGGTCACCCTCAAACCCCGGCCTTCCCCTGCTGAGAGTACCTTGGTGGTAGAGCACTTCAGGGGATTGAACGGGAGGTAGGAGAAAGTGCTGAGCTGAATCAAGGCCCAGCTGAGGCCGATGCAAGTGCCCACCCCAGTACTGACTCAATCCCCCTCGGCAGTGCCCATCAGCTACAGCCTCAGCCAGTGGTCAGCAAACCACTCTGTTGACTAATGAGTTTGTCGACCACTGGGACAGGGGCTTCATCACAAGGAACAACAGCCTGTTATTATTGGAATTGAGAGTCTAGGTCAGTGGTCGGCAAACTCATTAATCAACAGAACCGCAAACCGTGGCTCGTGAGCCGCAGTTTGCCAACCACTGGCCTAGGCGATGAGAATTGTGTGGGTGGATTGGGCTAGAGTGGCAGGTATCACACACAGCACACATGCTCAATGAAGAAATCAAGAGCATGGACAGTTGCCCTAACCGGTGTGGCTCAGTGGATAGAGCATCGGCCTGGGGACTGAAGGGTCCCAGGTTCGATTCCAGTCAAGGACATGTACCTTGGTTGCAGGCACATCCCCAGTAGGGGGCGTGCAGGAGGCAGCTGATGGATGTTTCTCTCTCATGGATGTTTCTAACTCTCTATCCCTCTCCCTTCCTCTGTAAAACATCAATAAAATATATTTTTTTAAAAAGTGGAAGATTACTAAAAATTAAAAAAAACAGAGCATGGACATTATTAGCAAGAAAATAAAAAGACCATGGAGCTGGACAGGGAAGAGAGGTGTTAAAGGCACAGCACAATGGTCTAGTTGATCGCGTGTGGCGACGTGCCTGGGAAAGGAGCGGTAGCGCCATGAGTGAGAACAAGCGAGCGAACTTCAGGAAGGCGGGGGCTCCAATTTGACCTTGCGAGAGAGACTTGACTTTTAAGCAAAATTGAAGTTGCGTATGTGGTGAATGTTTTAAAATACAATCAAATGTCAAGAAGTGGGAAGGTGCCAGGTGACTCATCGGGAGAGATGCCATTCTAGCACAAAGAAACAAAATCAAGGATGCGTTCTCATGGAGGCTCCCGGCCCATTCTGATCAGAACAGTTTGCTTTACCACATGGTGTTCTAGGTACGATGGCCACAGAACAAACTGGTCCAACCCTTCGTGGCATAAGACATGCTTTCCGGTTCTGAGGCGCCTCCATTTGGACAAGACACGGCAGGAGTCGAGTTTCTCAGGCCCATGATGGCTGGGCGTGAGCTGGAGGACGCAAGGGCCAAAGACCAGAAGCTTCCGCGGGCTCCTTCCTCTCATGTCTGCCAGTTGGTGCTGGATGTTGAGCTAGAGACTTAGTTGGGGCTCTTGGCCACAGGTCACATGGCCTCTCCATGTTGACAGGCTTCCTCACAGCGTGGCAGGTGTGTTTCAAGGATGAGAGAGAGAGAGAGAGAGAGAGAGAGAGAGAGAGAGAGAGAGAGAGAGCGCCTCAAGTCATGTCATCCTCAGTGATCTAGATTCAAGAGAACAGGAAATGCTCCACGTCTCGATGGGGAACCACGTGGTCTAGAAGAGCAAGTGGGAGCAGATAGCACAGTGGCTAATTCTGAAATCAGAGCTCGTGATTTGTGCACTCAGGACCCCTGCTGTGTCTGTCAAACATTTGTTTCAAAATTACCTACTGTATTTTCCGGCGTAGAAGACGACTTTTTAACCCAGGAAAATCTTCTCAAACGTCGGGGGTCGTCTTATACAATGAGTATATCCCAAACTCTATATTTTAACTGGAAAAGTTGGGGGGTCTTCTTATACACCCAGTCGTCTTATACGCCGGAAAATACGGTATACCTATTTTTAAATTAATTTCACCGAAGCATCATTTACTAATCTACCTATCTAAAGTTTACTGTTTATTGAGTTTTATCCAACATACACTCCCTGTAACCAGCCCGATTTCAGTTTATTTGTGGCATTTATTGATGTCTTGTTTATTATAACTTTCCGCTCTGACGGATTCATAGAGAGTTCCTCCTTCCCTCCCAATAGCAATCCTTTGTGTCTCCTCTCTTTTTCCATGATGAAGTCAAACCCATGTTGTTCAACAGTCTGCGGTATTTCTTTGTTCTATATAATTCGTCAATGAAGCCATTTGGTCTAAAGCAGTGGTCAGCAAACTGCAGCTCGCGAGCCTACCATGGTTTGCCATTCTGTTGACTAATGAGTTTGCCAACCAGTGGTCTAAAGTGTTCTGGGAGAGGCTAGTTTTTTAACTAAAAATTCTATTTCTAGACAAGGGTGCCCTTAGACACAGATGTAGCGTTGTCGAATACATTTGCCCATGCCCTGGGTTCCCTTTTCATGGTGTTGGTGGCTTCTTTTGCTGAGCAGAAGCTCGTCGCTTTGATGTAGTCCCATTTGTCTGTTTTCTTCTTAGTTTCCATTGGCCTGGGAGCTGTATCGGTAAACATATTGCTATGAACATGCCTGAGATTTTGCTGCCTATGGTTTCACGATTTACGTTTAAGTCCTTTATCCATGTTGCGTTTACTCTTGTGTATGATGTGAGTTGGTGGTCTAGTGTCATTTTTTTGCATGTATCTGTCCAATTTTCCCAGCACCATTTGTTGAAGAGACTGTCTGGACTCCATTGTATGTTCATGCCTCCTCTGTCAAATATTAATTGAGCATAATGGCTTGGGCCAATTTCTGGGGTCTCTTCTGTTCCATTGATATACACTGAGTGGCCATATTATTATGATCTCTGAACGCATAATAATCTGGCCACTCAGTATATATATATATATATATATATATATATATATATATATATATATATGAGGCCTGGTGCATGAATTCATGTCCAGGGGAAGGTGGCATGGGCAGTTGGCCGGCTTGCCTGCTGGTTGAACTCCTGGTCGAACTCCTGGTCGAGGGGACAATTTGCATATTAGCCTTTTATTCTATAGGATATACACTGAGTGGCCAGATTATTATGCGTTCAGAGATCATCATCATCTGGCCACTCAGTGTATATGCCTGTTCTTGTGCCAGTACCAGGCTGTTTTGATTACAGGGGCTTTGGAGTATAACTTGATATCTAGTATTGTGATCCCTCCAACTTTGTTCTTCTTTCTCAAGATTGCTGCAGCTATTCGGGGTCTTTTTTATTCCATATAAATTTTTGGAGTTTTTGTGCTAGATCATTGAAATATGCCATTGGTATTTTAATAGGGATTGCATTGAATCAGTAGATTGCTTTGGGTAGTACGGACATGTTAATGATTTTGATTCTACCAATCCATGAACATGGTATATTCTTCCATCTGTTTATATGTTCCTCTATCTCTTTTTTCAACCTCCTATAATTTTCTGAGTACAAGCCTTTTACCTCCTTGGTTTAGTTTATCCCTAAGTATCTTCATTTTCTTGTTGCGGTGGTAAATGGGATTGTTAGCTTCGTTTCTCTTTCTGAGAATTATTGGTGTATAAAAATGCCAAAGATTTCTCGGTGTTAATATTGTAACGTGCTATGTTGCTTTTGCCACTTACTGTTTTATCATTTAATGTCATTTCAGTATTTGTAAGCATCCTGGTGAATGCATCCCAACATATAAAATATTTGCATATCTGATCCTAAAATGTCTGGCAGAAAAGTATGCATATAAAGAGATGCCCTTTCTAAATATCCCCTATTAATTTCTGTCTCTATAAAGTCAGAAGATACCACCAAGTCTGGATTCCTGGAATTATACTGTCCCTTTGAAAGCTCAGCACCCCTTCCCTCTTTCTCTCTATTACCCCACCCATTGCTTTTCTTCCAGGTTCCTATTCTGCCCGTCACCTCTCTGCTCTCTTTGCCAATGTTCCATGTTTCCTTAACAGCCCCACCCTCAGAGGCTACTGAGCTTTCCCTTGAAGACTTGGGCCATGGCCACGTGGGAGTACCAGCCCAGACTTTGAGGAACAATCTCCTTTCTGTCTCAGGGTCCTGGATTGGACTTGGCTTTTTTAAAATATATATATATTTGTATTGATTTCAGAGAGGAATAGAGAGAGGGAAACATCCATGATGAGAGAGAATCTTGGATCAGCTGCCTCCTGCACGCCCCCGACTGGAAATGGAGCCCGCAACCTGGGCATGTGCCCTTGACCAGAATCGAACCTGGGACCCTTCAGTCTGCAGGCCGACACTCTATCCATTGAGCCACACCGGCCAAGGCTGGACTTTGTTGGGTTTTTTGGCTCCTCACAGCTCCTCTGTCCTGGACCTATTATCTTAGTTGCTCCTAAACTCTCTGCTTGACACCTTCTGCTGCTTTTCCCTCCCCTCACCCTCACCCCCCGCCCTCTCTTTGCTCATCTCTCTTCACTCACTGTGTGTTGCTTCACCTCCGAGCGTGTTTCTGTGCTTCCCCGTGCGCCGGTAGTTCATTTGATTTCATGGCACAGATGTAGATTGGGTCATCTGGCACCTCCCCTGGGGATTACAGGGTGTCCTACGGGGAAAGTTTCTGAGAAATTAAATACTATGTGCAAGAAGCAGCCACACAAAACCCTTTTTAATTCACAAAATTGATTCCATGCTCACAAAGTCAGCGTTTCCTCTCAGCAGGCATCTCCACTAATGACATTAACGAGAGCCATGCCAGATCACAGAACAGGGAGAAGAGAATAAAAATGGGCAAAACTGGGCGTTTTAAAAGGGAGTTCTTCCCAGTGGTCCGTTGGAACATGGTAATTACTAAGAAATAAAACAAGAGGAAACAATTTCCATTGTGGTTTTTAGTGCCCCGTTGCCAATGGACTCACCAACTTATGAGTTGGGATAGTATAAAAAGTGTGATTATGTTAACGTAGAAAAACCAGCCCTGGCCAGTTTGCTCAGTGGTTAGAGTGTCCACCCATAGACCAAAGGGTCCTGGGGCCGATTCTGGTTAAGGGCAGGTACCTCGGTACAGGCTCAATCCTTGGCACATGAGGGAGGCAACCAATCAATGTATCTCTCTCTCATCGATGTTTCTCTCTCTGTCTCATCCCCTCCACTCCGCACTCTCCAAAAATCAATGGAAAAAAATATCCTCCAGTGAGGATTAACAAAACAATGAATGAATGAATGAATGAATGAAGTAGGAAAGCCTTTGGTCTGCAGGATAAACTCTCATATTTAGTAAACAGCATCCAAGACCTTATCTTAGAATGTCTTACCACAGATTAGATAATACTTTGTAAATTTCTGTTTTCTTTTAATATTATACGGAGCACAGACACTAAATTGCCAAATAAAGTTTCCACAATAAGTGTGAGGACTCAAAATTGCTGCTTCTTGTTGGTGGTGATGCAGCCCCAGCACCTCCAGTCAGCTTTGTTCTATCTTGCTGGGCTTTATAACGCGTAATGTACAAAACAGCAGTTTCCCCAAAAACAGAGGAGAGCCAGGACCAGTGTTGAACTTCATACCCAGCAAGCTTCTGGTGTCACCTTGGGAATTTTATTTGGAAAGATAGGCTTTCTAAAGAGACTAGCTCCCAGCTGTGTTCTCTCTCTCTCTCTTCCATGTCTTAAGGTTTTTTTGTTCTGTTGTATTTTAAACTAGAGGCCCAGCGCACAAAATCCTGCACCGGTAGCTTGCTGCCTCTTGCTGCTCTGCCCACCACTCACTGCCCCACCCACCGCCGCTCATGGGCCGGCAGAGAGGGACTGAAAGGTGGTCAATGCACCTCATGGTGACTGGTCGAGTGGTCATTTTGGTTATTATGCTTATGGTCCCTGTCTTTTATTATATAGGATGCATGTGTCTCCATGTACATAGATAGAAATAAGCTAGTGGCCTGGTGCACGGACGGATTCGTACATATTGCAAGGAAATTAATTAGAAGGTGGCCGGTGGGCTGGGCAACCACTTTAAGATTTTTGCTGTTTCTTTTTTAACAATGTATGCTTATATTATAGAGGCCCAGTGCACAAAATTCGTGCATGGGTAGAGTCCCTAGGCCTGGCTGGTAATCAGGGCCAATCAGGGCTTGCCTTCTCCCAACTGCCAGCTGCCCGCTGCTGGCTGAGGCCTTCCTTCATTCCGCGTGTCCCCCTGGTGGTCACCAGACATCATAGCAAGTGGTCTAACTCTTGGTCAGTTGAAATCCCAAAGGGACAATTTGCATATTAGCCTTTTATTATATAGCATTTTTTTATTTTATATTTTTGCATATTATCAGTTATTGATGTCCTGCTATAGAAGATGTGACTCTCTTATACTGCTACCTGTCCCTCTCCACTTTCCCTCCCCCATTTTTATAACATTATTTATATGTAAGTCGTTAGTATAATGCAATTATATCTTGTGTAATCTATTGTTATACCTGGAGTAAATAGTTGATTTATCTGATTGCTTCATTTTCTATGTATTACAGCTAATTCATCCCCAGCCTATCCCACTGAACTGTATAACTACTCCAAATTCAACCCCATTGGACCATCTATCACGTCTTTTTTTATCTTGACAACAGAGCCCTTCATCTGTCTGTTTCATTCTAAACTGGTTGCTATCTTGTTCTGCACCATCACCATGGGAATTCTCTTTGCTTTTCATCTGTGCCGGGTGCCCTGTTTCCTGGATTTCCCAGACTTGTTGTATGTCATGCTTACCAGCTCTGAGGTTTAGGCAGGTCCCATAACCTGCATGTGCCTAAGTTTCTTCATCTAAAAGTTGAGCAGAATACTCTTACCTCCCCCTAGTGTTAGTGAGAGGACTGAGTAGCATAAATAAAGCACTTAGAAGAGTACCTGCCCCTTTTTCTCTTTTCCTGAAAACCTTAACGATATTCTCTTTACCCCGGTACCCTGACATTGTCTGATCCGCCACTCGGCGGCTGGGCCCCTTAGAACAGTCCCTCTACAAGGCAGAGAATTACGGGGGCCTGTGTGCGGCTCCCACCCTGTATGCGCAGCCTCTCATTGTGCAGCCCCGATCTCTGTAGATTTTATTGAATGAGGGCTTCTCCATTTGTTGTAAGCCCTTTGAGCAATCTCCAGAGACTTTGAATGATTGTGGGGTGTGTGTGTGTTTAATGGAGGTTTTTTTTTTTACTCTTTTATTTCTTTTTTTATCATTATTGTTGAAAATATTACATATGTCCCCCTTTTGGCCCCATTGACCTCTTCTAGCCCACCTACCCCCACCCCAGGCCCTCGCCACCCTATTGTGTGTGTCCATATATGCATACATGTTCATATATGTCTTGGCAGGGGGAAGGAGGCCCCTGAGCTCACACAGTCATTTCAGAAACCCTGCCCTAGTCATTGTATTTTTAATAAGTCTGTCTCTTACAGCAAATTAGTTTTTCAAATATAAAATCAGGTGACTTACAAGGACTAAACTAAGATTGATTGATTGATTTATATTTTATTGATTTATTTTACACAGAGGAAGGGAGAGGGATAGAGAGTTAGAAACATCGATGAGAGAGAAAGAGATCAATCAGCTGCCTCCTACACGCCCCCCCCCCCACTGGGGATGTGCCCACAACCAAGGTACATGCCCTTGACCGGAATCGAACCTGGGACCTTTCAGTCTGCAGGCCGACGCTCTATCCACTGAGCCAAACCGGTTTTAGCTAAACTAAGATTTTTTAAAGATACTGTGATTTTATTACTGAAATTTGCTCTAAACTTTGCTTTAATCACAGCTTTATATTTCCCTTTTTAGAAATAATACAAAGGGATAGCTTACATGTAAAGGCCACCTTCAGAGTTAAGTAGCTGTAGACCTAAGAAGCAGTAGAGCTGAGTTCAAATCCTTGCTCTGCAGTGTATTAGTTCTGTGAGTGACTCACTTCACTGCTCTCCTCCTCGGCTCGCTCATCTGTAAAATGGATATCATCTGCCTTCGAGGAATTGTAGGAAGGGTGAAATGAGTGGACACATTTAAAATAGAGCCTGACTCATAGTAAATACTCAGAAAATGTTGGCTTATGGTTATTGTTGTTCTTAGACATCTCAAAGACAGACAGTCATCTCATCCGAGTATTATATTATCAAGACCAATAATATGACTGGCTAGAACCAGAACTCTTGGGTATAGGATTTGTCCAAGTAGCTGTATGGGTTTCAGTGTCCTCTTGTGGGAGTACATTAGATGTGCTCTCTTCAGAAACCTGCTTCTTTTGGAGTTGTGGTCATTTAACATAATACAATTATCTATACTAATAATAGACAAATATGTAAATTGACCATACCTCCATGATGCCCACAGCCAATCAGGAGTGGGTATGCAAATTAACCCAACAAAGATGGCAGGCCTGTGGCCAACACACACACACACACTGGCGCCAAGAGGCTGGAGTCCCAGGGATACCATTGGAGTGTCTGGTCCTATCAGCCTAGCCTGGGGTTGGCTGGAGTTCCACATCCTTTTGGTTTCTGCAGCTCCTGGACTGGAAGCAGAAACTAAGAGCACAGGGAGCACCAGGAATGCTGGGAATGGTAGTTCTGATGGCAGATGCATGGCGGGATCTTCTAGACACTAGAGCAAAGTGAGCCTGGAGCAAGTGACTGTTGCAGGTGAGGGATGGAGAGAAAGCAAAGCTGAGAGACATAAGTAAAATCAGAGTGTTGAGGAAAAATTAAAGGAGAGATATCCTAAGACTTCTGGGAAATCTCCACCAATGAAGCAGAGAAAAAAAAATGCCTCTGTTATTCTGTGAGCAACAAACCAAGTGGGTTGGGGTCTCAGACAATTCACTCCTATGATTGCAAAGACAGACACAAACTCCCGGAGTAGAGAGGGCTCCCCTGAAGGTTCCCAGGCTGAAGAGGGTGCAGGCCAGGCTGAGGGACCACCTCCCGTGCACGAATTTCATACACTGGGCCACTAGTTCCTGAATAATTAACTAAAGACAAAATTCTCAGGTATAAATAGATTTAAGAAGTAGTTTAAATTTAAATGAAACTTTCAATCTTAATTATTTCTTCAAAACAAGACCTTTAGGTTATGTCATTCATGATATTAAATAATACAGTGGATATACTATGGAGTGACATAGAAATGCCAGGCATGTATTACTTTTTTTTAAACTAGTGCTTTCAGTAAAGGGAGTACCTTGAAGCGTTTTGAGTTGTGGCAATGCACTACAGAACACGGTTAACACTCCGTTATCTGCAAGGAGATGGCATTATTTTTTGAGTCATTCTCTGAAAATTCTTTAGTGAGTGTGAATGTGGATTGCCTCACATATTGGACTCTTTGAGCCACTTCCTCCAACAGGTATACCAGTAGGCTAACAGAAGGATTGCTAGCTGGGATCAGAGGCCTGGCTTCATCTCCCGGTTGTGCTGTGAACTAGCTGCATGACTTTGGCCATGTCACCTGCCTGCCTATGGCCTTATTTCCCTGAGGAATCAACTGTGAGAATGGAGAGGAGCATGTGACAATGGCCCTATGGCTGTCCTCCCATTCTTAGCGCTCTGTGATGAGTGATATATACACTTCAAGGCGAGAAAAATGTAATAGACATTGGTGTTTGGTGCTGCCTTCAGCGGAGTTGGCAGGAATGTCAGTTCCCCGCAGTCGGACTGATTGGTCAGGGGTGAGCTGTGGAGGCCTGTGTAGATGGTGATGCTCGGTCCCAGTAGGGTGGGCCCACCTCTGCTGGGGGGGAGAATGTTAAGGAGAACTTAGAGGCAACGTGTGAGTGTCATTTTGATGAATGAGTTGGGACTTAGCAGCACAGAAGGAAGTACATGGGGTCCAACTGAGGAAGCTTTATTTTCAGGAGCAGAAAGCATGTGTGTGTGGAGGTGCGATACATAAGCTACAAGTTCAGGATGGGCATCAGGAAGGACGATGGAAGAAGCTAAAAAGCCTGGAATATGTTTTACACCCCCATAAACAGAAACCTCACTGACTTGTCTAAGAAGCAGAAAAATCAGGTTCTATTTTCATTTATGTTGCTAGATAGCTCTGCGGACCCAGTTAAGATATTGGACTTAAACTAACAATATTGGGGGGCTCCCAGAGCCACGCTGAGGGATTGCTATCTCAGTGTATGGAATGGAGAGCATGGAGGTTGGGGAGTAGCATGGTAATATCTAATGAGAGTAAAACTATCGTATTTTCCGGCGTATAAGACGACTTTTTAACCCAGAAAAAATCTTCTCAAAAGTGGGGGGTCATCTTATATGCCAGGTGTCATCTTATAGGGTAGGAATATCCCAAACTCTATATTTTAACTGGAAAAGTTGGGGGTCGTCTTATATGCCCAGTCGTCTTATACATCGGAAAATACGGTATGATGACCATTTAATGAGTAGAATGAAAAGAAGGAAGTGGAAGCAAAGAACCCATTAAAAGATCTTCCCTGTGATCAGGCGAGAACCCACGAGGGCTGAAGCCAAGGGAAGCGCAGCCAGGGGCATGGTGTTTTAACGGGTGTCACAGCAATGGAATGGACAGGTTTTGGCACTGCACAGAGGACGTGGAAGAGAAGTGACAGGTGATCTGAAGGTGACTCCAGGGCTAGGGCTCTATTGCACAATAATGATGCCAGTGGTCAGTAAGCCACACCGGGCAGCTCCATGGATTCTGTTTGACTTTTTGTAACTAGTGTCCTTATCAGCCACTTCCTCATTTTTACTTCCGCCCCCCCAATAATTCCTTGATCGCCTTCAGCTTCAGTTCTGTATGAATGTGTTACATGATTCCCCAAAGAGCTGTAGACGAAAAACTGCAAAGTAAAAGTAGGTTCCGAACTATGTAGCAGTTGAATAATTGAATACCCACTTTGTGGTTTAATAATGGAATGTTCTCCATAGCCCACTTCTGGTCATCAAACTTGGTTTGATTGACATCTGAGAAAGGTAAGATACAGATGCCCACCAAAAATGGCCAGAGGGAAAGGAGACAAAATGTGTGTGTGTGCCATATTTTCCGGCGTATAAGACGACCCCCAACTTTTCCAGTTAAAATATAGAGTTTGGGATATACCTGCCCTAGAAGATGACACCGGCGTATAAGATGACCCCCGGCTTTTGAGAAGATTTCCCTGGGTTTAAAAAATCATCTTATGCGCTGGAAAACACGGTACTTCATTAGACACCCGTGGTGGGAGCTCTCCTCCTCTTTCCACTGCGTAGATGAGGGAAGCAATGTGCTGAGGTGCAACAGCTGCTAAGTGATGGAGACAAGATTTAAAGATGCACCTCTTGACAACAAGTCTATTGCTCTGTTTCTTGTACCCTTAGTACATCCCTGCAGAAGAGTGCTGGCATATCAACGGAGAAGTGCCAGGTCTATGGCGGTTGAGTGCCTAGGACCAAGGGCGGGTTCACAGGACACAGCTTTCAGTGCTACAACTGGGAGGTCCCTAAGTTGGTACCCTTTCTGGGAAAGTCACTTTAATATAAAATAAGTCATCCTATATAATAAAGAGTGAATATGCTAATTAGACTGAACAGCTGAACAACCATCCAGATGACCTTCTGGACAAAGGGGCTGCAAGAGCTGAGCCCCTTGCATGAAATTCATGCATCAGGCCTCTAGTTATCTAGAATTAACTAAATAAGGAATTGATTATCTTTGTTTTTCATAACATTGGGACATGAATTAAGCCTTTTGTTACTACAAGTGACAAATGATTCTTTTTTTTAGTATATTTTTATTGATGTCAGAGAGGCAGGGAGAGGGAGAGAGAGAGAATAAAACATCCATGATGAGAGAGAATCATGGATCGGCTGCCTCCTGCACGCCCCACACCAGGGATCAAGCCTGCAACCCAGGCCTGTGCCCTGACTGGGGATCGAACCCTGACCTCCTGGTTCATAGGTCGATGCCCAACCACTGAGCCATGCTGCTGAGGCTCTGGGAGACTTTTAGTCCTGCTGGTAGTATTTCCTGGACTGGTCCCATCCTGGAGGAAGGAGGTATGGAGAGAAGTGGGTAGTAAGGAAGCTTGTGAGCTACTTGGCTATGTGTGTAGAAATAAGAAGAGAATGTAAATATAGATAACATAATTAGGAAAGTGTGAAATACAGGTATGTGAATAACATTTTTACTTGGACCTATTGGTTGAATTCCTATCTTATTGCAATAACTTACTTTTTTGACTTTATCAGATAAAAATGTATGCACAATAAAATGAACCTATTCATATTTATTAATTACTAGAGGTCCAATGCACAAAGATTCCTGCAAGAATGGGCTTTCCTTCCCCTGGCTGCTGGCAGTGCCTTCACTCTGAATTTTAACAAATATATATGTCCATGTACTATCATCCCACAAAGTTCCTTCATGCTTCTGCCATGTATGTTTTTTAGGCTTTAATATGAAAAGTATTGACATAAAAACTGGTATCGCTCTAATTTTCTTTGACAAAGTTAGGAGTACCTTATTTTTTAAATAGGTGTCTGATTTTTGTAATAGTCAAATGCCCCATCTTTCTTCCTTTTTTGTAAAGCTTTTTGGTTTACATTTTCAAAAATGAAAAGGAAGAGAGGCAATCAGTTGATGTGTCTCAGTCACATCAATATTTCTCTCACTGTCTCTCTCCCTCCCTTTCATTCTCTCTAAAAAAAAAAATCAATGCAAAATATCCTCAGATGAGGATTAACAAAACAAAACAACAACATTCACCGGGAGGCAGGAAAATGTGTTAAGAGCACAGAGAAATAGAGTTTGCATTAACCCAGATTGGGGTGGGGGAGGTGGACTTGTCTGGGCTTCTGGTCAACCACTCGTTGAGAAGGTCAACTTCTCCTGATTGACAGGAAGATGGCCTCATGAAAGCCCCCTGGCTTGGACGGTTGCCAAGGCAGCTGGGTCCCTTCGTCTTTGAATCGACTATTAGATGAACATGGAACTCAGCAACAGAATTGACTTTGCTACTACAGCGTAGAGCAAAAGTAGGTTTGCAGTTATTTGTATGGAAAATAATACAATCTACACAAACAAAAGAGAAATATGCTAATTGACCATACCTTCGTGACACACACCAGCCAATCAGGCATGGGTATGCAAATTAACCTGACAAAGATGGTGGATTAGTTTGCATGCACAGGTGCTGAGCAGCTGGGGATGGAGCGGGAGACAGGCTTTCCGCACCACCCCAGCCACTGCAGGTTTCTGGGCAGCATGGGAAGGCAAAAAAGTGGCTCTGGCCAGAGTGAAGGCACTGCCGGCAGCCAGGGGAAGGAAAGCCCATTCTTGCAGAATCTTTGTGCATTGAGCCTCTAGTAATTAATAAATATGAATACCAAATAAGCTCTATTTCATGTAGTCACAGCTGTAAACTTCCTCTTGCCCCATCCTGAACAGTCCTTCTGCCATTCTGCTTGGATTTCTTTCTTCAACTAGCACGTGGTCATTCATTTAGGACACCAAGGAAAAAATGTTGAATCAATAATGACTTCTGTCGTTAATATTGATTTAGAGGAACACATTACTGCTTGTCCTGATTGTTTCTAGGAGTAGATTAGAATATTCTTTCTGCTCATTTGGAGGCTGGGTCAGCTCTTAGAGAATTTGGTTAACTCTTGAGTTTCTAACACGACCTGGAATTAGGGCATTCTGAAAGAAGCATACAACTCTTAGTAGTTTGCTCTATCAGCACAGAATGAATAGCACTTAACACATGTATCTTTCATTAACATTTGCATCAAAAACAAACATTTCAAGCTTAATTTCCTGGAATCTATAGTTCGAATGGATATATAATACATTTGTATTTTTTAAACTTTGGTTTTCTATTTGGGATTTTTAATCCTGCCATTTAATCGATACTCTTTGTATGTTGCTCATTTTATGCTATTCAACTGGAGTTCTGATTTTAGTCACTGAAACGTCAGATTTAAATGTTTTAAATGTGACATTTGAATGTTTTTAGGCTTTGAATTCAGAGTCCCCACAATGCTGTTTGTTTCGAGGATGGCAGGTGATAATGACTCAGCCAGGAGCATGTTCAGCCGCAAGCCAGGCAGCGAGGTGCCAGTTCTAATGGAAGGTTCTTTTTCTTAATGTTTTTATTGATGGCAGGGAGGCAGGGAGAGGGAGGGAGATAGAAACATCAGTGATGAGAGAGAATCATAGATCGGCTGCCTCCTGCAACCCTCTCCCCCCCCCGCACTGGGGATCGAGCCCAAAATCCAGGTCTGTGCCCTGAGTGGGAATTGAACCCTGACCTCCTGGTTCATAGGTCAACCGACGCTCAACCACTGAGCCACACAGGCCGGGCTAATGGAAGGTTCTTTAGTGCATTCACGTCTGCTGTAAGTCTCTCAGTATAACAGCTGCAGCAGCTGGTGGGTGTGGAGGCTGAAACGCACGCAGGTGCATGAAAGGGGCAACACAAACAATACACTGTTTCCTTCTGGACTCCAAGGTCAGAGCGTGGCGTGCAAATCTGCTTTTATATCAGCAAAGGAGGAAATGGAAAGAGAGGCTAAGGTGAAGACAGAGGCATTAAAAGGGTAGCTTCTACTGAAACAAGAAGCTAGAGGCAAACAGAAAAAGTAATAAAACTCCTAAGCTTTGCAGAGCTTCAGGAGGTAGAACATTCTGGAAGGGAGAGAAGCACTGCAGACACCTGATGGATGTTGTCAGGCTTCCTCCCGGCCTCCAGCGCGCTGGTCCAGAGCCTTCCTGGGAAGCAGGACTTCCCACACCGCCCTGCAGCTTCCCCCAGCGCCCCACCTTGTGGGACCTCTGTAGCCACATGAGGGGATGGGGACCAGCTGATCTCTTCCTGACAGCGCACACTGAGCCCCCTCCCAGCTGCATTGCTGCCCCACAGTCCTCCACACCTCCTTCCTCATTCTAGCCCCCCTGCCCTCTGCAGGGGGCTCAGCAGACCCCACAGGTCCTGCCCCACCTCCTGCCTCCCCATTGCATTTGCACATCCTGTGGGCTTCTCATCACTGCCACTCACACACACAGTGTTTCCTGTAAGAGCAGCAAACACAGACAAGCAACCTTCTTCCTTCCCTCCCTCTTTCCTTCCCTCTTTCTTTACCTCCCTCCCTCCTTCCTTCCCTCTTTCTTTACCTCCCTCACTCCTTCCTTCCTTCCTTCCCTCCTTCCCACCTTCCTTCCTTCCCTCCCTCCATTCTTCCTTCCCTCATTCCTTCTCACTCTAACCACTGAGCCAAAATGGCCAAGGCAATCAAACCTTCTTGGCACTTCTGTCCCTTTCCTGCTGCCAGATTCTTTCCATCTAACCGTGTCTACGCCTGTCATCATGGCGCTGGAAAGGCCAGGGCTCAAACCTACCTCTGGTGGCAGCCACATGATCTTGAACACCTTTCTAAGCCCATTTCCTCATCTGTGAAATACCTGCCTCAGCCCAGACCAGGAGGTCGTGGTTTGATCCCCGGTCAGGGCACATGCCTGGGTTGTGGGCTCCACACCCAATGTGGGACATGCAGGAGGCAGCCGATCCATGATCCTCTCTCATCACTGATGTTTCTCTCTCTCCCTCTCTCTCCCTTTCTCTCTGACATCAATAAAAATGATTTGAATAAATAAATAACCTACCTCACAGGGTTGTTGGGACATATAGGACAGTGACTATATTAAGTGCTCCGCCCAGTGAGAGACTTGATAAATTGTAATTTAGTACATAATTGTCTCCTACATACTGATGTCAGACCTGACATCTCCACAGAACTTCCTTACCCAGAATGCTAATAGTCTTTTCTGACTGAATCTTCCAGCCTTTTCTCTGCCTCCTTTGACTATTCCTGCCTTCATTCCCTCTGTTCTCTGGACTTCCTTAATGTTGTGTTATCGATTCTTCCTTTTCTGGTAGCTTCTCTTTTGTCTGACTTACTGATTGGCTTTCTTCATTCTACCCTACCCTATGGAAGGCCCCTATGGCTCCCTCTGCAGCCGTTGCTCTTGTGGACAAGACTACGTCGGATTAATAAATCAGAGAGGAGATGATGTTGTCTCTTGTGCTTTGGGCAATGTATTCTCATCTTTGTTCTTCTTTACCTGCCTCCCTTTTGCTTCCAAGTATAGAAATGTTATATTGCATTTAACTCATCCAAACAGGCAGAACTCCAGCACTATTAACACAGGGAGGCTTGAAGTATCTGTGCAGATGATGATGATGATGATGATGATGATGATGATGATGATGATATTAATATTTTCCAAATATTTATAAACCTTATTTGACATAAGTGCCAAAGAAAGTTTGATTGCCTTGGCCAGTTTGGCTGAGTGGTTAGAGTGGGAAGGAATGAGGGAAGGAAGGAAGGTGGGAAGGAAGAAAGGAAAGAGGGATGAAGGGAAGGAAATATTAAATATAAATATTAAATATCGCTGCCCAGAGGCTCTCCGTGGCCTAGAGGCCCATCTGTGGCCAGGTGCTGAACGCTTGCCTCGTCACCATGGCAACAAAGCAAGCATTCAGCCAGGCTGCTCACGCTGCCCATTCTCAGCGGCCGCCCTCCCCTTCACACACACATTGGGACTAGGGGACTCCAGTGGGGCTGAGAGGATTGGGCGCCGCTATCTTGTGGCTATGGGCACCGCCATCTTTGTGACAGAGTGATGGTTAATTTGCATATTACCCTTTTATTAGATAGGATCTTTTAAAAATTGTGACTTTGATGCTGGGAGTAGTATCTTTTCTGTTTAAACCATACTCTTTTTTTTTTTTTTTGCCCCTATTCCATATAACTTCTCGGATGTGTCTTGTCTATATATGTCAGATTTTAAAAAGCAAAAAAGAGAAAAATATAAATGTTAGATTTTAGGCTAAAGAATAGACAACCTATCCTTATCCATTTTAGGGAAAACTAAGAAAAAGAAGTTAAATCTAAAACAACAAATTGAGTTACTTATTAGCAGATTAAGAAAGAATGGTGAATTTCAAAACTTGATTGTAAGAGTTTGAGGAATGGATTTATTTGTGCTGCTTACATTTTTTTTTATTAATAAGAGCCAACTCTAAAATGTATGTAGATTTAAAGTGGCAGAAGACATGGAAAAGTTACCGTGTCCGAGATTTGAAAGGGTGAAAGGTTAGGCTTAGCTTGAATGGGGGATTTCATCTCTGTAGGTAGAGAAGTCTTCATGTTTCCATAGCTCATATCCATCCATTCATTATTCACTCTGATTATCTTTGGTTCCTGCCTAACGAAGTATGTTGTATGTTTGTTTTTCAGATCTAAAGCGGGAAGCCAGTATCTGTCACATGCTGAAACACCCCCACATTGTAGAGTTATTGGAGACCTATAGCTCAGATGGAATGCTTTACATGGTCTTTGAATTGTGAGTGTGCATTCTGTTATTTTTTTTAAGGGTTAAAGTTTTTAGCCACATTGGTGTAGGCCAGTGGTCGGCAAACTCCTTAGTCCACAGAGCCAAATATCAACAGTACAACGATTGAAATTTCTTTGGAGAGCCAAATTTTTTAAACTTAAACTTCTTCTAACGCCAAATAGACTCGCCCAGGCCCTGGGATTTTGCGAAAGAGCCACACTCAAGGGGCCAAAGAGCCGCATGTGGCTCGTGAGCCTTGGTTTGCCGACCACGGGTTTAGGATAACACTAATCCCTTCTTTTAAAATTGAAGAATAGTTGTGGACTCATCTCTTTAGACCTGAAGGAATAAGAGGAGAAGCATTATCTCATCTTAAGGTTTGCAGTGCTGAGGGAGCAGAAGTTGGTCCTGTTTAGTTACCCTCGCATGCTTAGCATACTTTGGAGAAGAGGCTTTCAAAAGAAAGAGTTCAGAGAGATAGGAAGCCCCGAAATAGAACATTCTGGTCATGGGAGTCTTAGTGAGGAGGAGTGGGGTGGTGGGGCCAGCCTCCAGGTAGCAAGGCTCACCGGCAACTACAAGCAAGTGATAACACACTCACTTCCTCGTGAGATGCACTCGCCAGCATCGGGAGGACAGGCTGCAGATAACAGTGTGTCTTGGTTTCCATCAGCCCCTTGACACATTTCTCACACAATTATTGCCACTAAAATGGAGAGACATGAGTGAAGGCGGGGATAGCTGGGTCATCTTACCGCTGGTTGGATGACTGTGTCCAAAGTGCCTATCCTTTATGGGGTGCCTTCCTCTTCTGTTCACATTCTAATCGGTGACTTTGATTAGGGTTTCCCACACCTTCCTCTCTCTCAAAAATCAATAAGCTTATTAAAAAAAAATAAGTGATCTCTGAACGCATAATCATCTGGCCACTCAGTGCATATCCTATATAATAAAAGGCTAATAGGCAAATTGTCCCCTGGACCAGGAGTTCAACCAGCAGGCAAGCCAGCCAACCGCCCATATCCCCTCCCCCTGGCCAGGCTGGCCGGACCCCACCCATGCACGAATTCATGCACTGGACCTCTAAAATACACACACACACACACACACACATACATACATATATACACTGCGTGGCCAGATTATTATGCATTCAGAGATCATCATCATTTGGCCACTCAATGTAGTTTTCAAAATTCTTTTAGTGGGTTTGCCAACAAAGGGGGAGTAATCAGGGAGTTGCCGGGGTGGAAGTCATTTGCAGGGTCCACTGGGGACAGATGTGCTTCCAGACTCGCTCACTCGGTTGCTGGCAGCAGGCCACAGGACTGCGGGCCTTCATTCCCCAGGAGCTGTGGCCCGAGCCGCCCTGGGTTCCTTGTAACTGGTCCTTCCCTGGAGCAGCTCCCAGCATGGCAGCTGGCTGCATCAGAGCGAGAAGCAAGTGGGCAAGAGGACGAACTAAATTGAAGTCAAGCCCAGCCAGTGTGGCTCAGTGGTTGAGCATTGACCTCTGAACCAGAAGGTCACGGTTTGATTCCCGGTCAGGGCACAGGCCCAGGTTGAAGGCTGCATCCCCGGTAGGGGGTGTGCAGGAGGCAGCCGACCCACGATTCTCTCTCCTCATGGGTGATTCTCTCTCCTCATGGGTGATTCTCTCTCATCACGTATGCTTCTAGCACTCTGTCTCTCCCTTCCTCTCTGACATCAATAAAATATACTAAAAACACTGAAGTCAGTCTTGTAACCTCATCTCAGGAGTCACACAGCAGCGCTTGCACCATCTCTGTTCCTTAGAAACCAGGCGCTGGCTCCAGCCCACACACGAGGGGGCGGGATTGCGCAAGGGGGTGTGAAGAGCAGGAGGCAGCGATCACTGGGAACTAGGTCAAAAGCTGCTCCCACAGAGGGCTAGCTAATACATTGAATATCTGGACCAGAAGTTTACAATATTTCACAAGTTTGCCGCAAAGGAGCTGGTGAAACGTGAGGCCAGAGTTAATAGCAACACATTCATTCAAATCTGTAAGCGCAAGTTCACCGTGGACTTGGTTGTAACTGGTTACGTAAAAAGGATGTAAACGTTTTACAACTAACTAAACAGCCCGGAGTGGAACCTTTGACTCTACTAATTATAAGTACCCTATTTTCCGGCGTATAAGATGACTGGGTGTATAAGACGACCCCCACCTTTTCCAGCTAAAATATAGAGTTTGGGATAGACTCGCCCTATAAGACGACGCCCGGCATATAAGAGGACCCCTCACTTTTGAGAAGATTTTGCTGGGTTAAAAAGTCGTCTTATACGCCGGAAAATAAAGTTGCATAGTATTACGAAGCAAACCACACTCCTGCTTGTATTGTTTACTGCTCATTCTCCGGATAGTAAGCAGGCATTGCCGTCCTTCCAGAGGGGTTGGATAACCAGAGCAGGAAAGAACCTAGAAATTCTGTCATAGAGTCACAGCCTTCAAAACCTTTGTTGGCAAACCCACTAAAAGAATTTTCAAAACTACACTGAGTGGCCAAATTATGATGATCTCTGAATGCATAATAATCTGGCCACTCAGTGTGTGTGTGTGTGTGTGTGTGTGTGTGTGTGTGTGTATTTTTTTTAGAGGCCCAGTGCATGAATTCGTGCATGGATGGGGTCCAGCCAGCCTGGCCAGGGGGAAGGGACATGGACAGTTGGCCAGGCTGCCTGCTGGTTGAACTCCTGGTTGAGGGGACAATTTGCATATTAGGCTTTTATTCTATAGGATATACACTGAGTGGCCAGATTATTATGCCTTCAGAGATCATCATATTCTGGCCACTCAGTGTATATACCTCCTCACTTATTTTTTTTTAATAAGCTCATTGATTTTTGAGAGAGAGGAAGGGTGTGGGAGAAACATCTATCAGCTGCCTCCTGCATGCCCCCTACTGGGGATGGAGCCTGCAACCCAGTCCTGTGTCCTGACCAGGAATCAAACCGTGATCTCCAGCTGCACAGGATGGTACCCTGACAACACCCAACCGAATGAGCCACACCAGCCAGGTCCTCCTCACATAGTTATAAGTTGATCTAGAACAACTTTTGTTGTGAGGTTGTAATTTTCAGTTCTGCATGTTCCTTTAAATATGTTTCCTTCAAGACTATAGAGCCGCACCTTCTTCTCAGCTTCCGTCTGCTCTGTGGCCTAAATGGCAAAGCTGGTCATCACTGTCAAAGCAATGAGCCAAACCAGACTCGCTTTCTGACAGAAAAGAATCTGACTTCATTTTCCAAATGAACTTAAAGTGTGAATAGACATCTGACAACCTGTTGCTGTTGATTTCTAATTCTGAAATGGATCAGGCTTGGCCACGAATATATTGTCCAGATGAAATAAAATGGCTCTCCCCTTTCTTTTTTCTTTTTTTTTTCTTTTCTTTTTTTTTTCAATAGAAACCTTTTTTTAAATTTTTTATACATATCTCCCCATTGCCCCCCTCCCTCCCAGGCATACCCCGACCCCCCAGTGTCTGTGATCATTGGTTATGCTTATATGCATGCATACAAGTCCTTTGCTTGATCACTTATCTACCTCACCTAACTTTAATCTTTCTGCTGTAATTTCACAGTCCGTTTGATGCTTTATGATTTTTGTCCTCCTTAGAATTATCAGTCTACTCCCTTTCTGCGCTCCTGATTCTATTATATTCACCAGTTTATTCTGTTGATCAAATTTTTAATTCACTTAATTTTTAGATTCACTTGTTGATAGATATGTATTTGTTGTTCATAATTTTTTGTCTTTTACCTTTTTCTTCTTCCTCTTCTAAAAGAGTACCTTTCAGCATTTCATATAATACTGGTTTGGAGTTGATGAACTCCTTTAGCTTTTTCTTCTCTGTGAAGCTCTTTATCTGCCCTTCAATTCTGAATGATAGCTTTGCTGGGTAGATTATTCTTGGTTGTAGGTTCTTGTTGTTCATCACGTTGAATATTTCTTGCCACTCCCACCTGGCCTGCATCGTTTCTGTTGAGAAATCAGCTGACAGTCGTATGGGTGCTCCCTTGTAGGTAATGAACTGTTTTTCTCTTGCTGCTTTTAATATTCTCTCTTTGTCTTTTGCTCTTGGCATTTTAATTATGATGTGTCTTGGTGTGGTCCTCTTTGGATTCCTTTTATTTGGGGTTCTGTGTGCTTCCTGGACTTGTAAGTCCATTTCTTTTACCAGATGTGGGAAGTTTTCAGTCATTATTTCTTTAAATAGGTTTTCAGTATCTTGCTCTCTCTCTTCTTCTTGCACCCCCACAATTCTGATGTTGGTACGCTTGAAGCTGTCCCAGAGGCTCCTTACATTATCTTCACATTTTTGGATTCTTTTCTCTTCTTGCTTTTCCAGTTGAATGTTTTCTGCTTCTTTATATTTCAAATTTTTGACTTGATCCTTGCCTTTCTCTAGTCTGCTGTTAGGACTCTGTATAATAGTTTTTATTTCAGTCAGTGTATGTTTAATTTCTAGTTGGTCTTTTTTCATCTTTAGTTGGACCTTTTCCATCTCCTCTTGGGTCTCACTAAATTTATCCATCTTTTCTAGCATATTCTTGAAAAACCTTATAAGCGTGGTTTTGAACTCTATATCCAGTCGTTTTTTTTTTCCCTCCCATTTCTTTTGTTTGTAATCCCTTCCCTTGTCTCGGCATTTCACTATGCCGGGGGAAACTTCTGTGTTGGATTCAGCTTTATGGTGCCAGACGCAAAGCCGCAGAAGCCTCTGTTGAGCTTGGGATGGAGTCTCAGGGCTTAAGGGACCGCCTTGCCTTCCAGTCGCCCCGCCCTCCGCGGCCCCTGAGTCTCACGTGACTGGGTAATGGCTGGAGCGGTCCTTGTGCACACGCGCCCGCAGTGCCTCTAACCGCTGCCTTTCCAGCTCCCCTGCGCGCCAGGACCACACGAGTCTAGGTCTCCAGGGTTTCGTCCGAAATACGGGCTTAGTGGATTCAGAAGTGGCACAGTTGGGAGGGTCTGTCTCCCGCCCAGTCGCGGAAGCCAGCGGCACAATCAGCAATCTGTCCTGCGCGCAGTGCCGTGCCCGCCACCAGGCCTTTGATCTTTTGCGACTCCCCTAAATTTCCGTCCACCTCTCCCTTTTCACAGTGCAAACTCCCCCCGTATGAGTTTCGGCTGGATCTGGGGTTTAGTGTTGTAGAATAAAGGGTTCAATGCCGTTGGGAGTCTCCGTTTCCCTCCTGCCAGAGAAAGCCAGCCAGGTACTCGGGCACCCGCTCTCTCCTCGCACGCTTCTCCATACCTCAGCTTTTTGCAGCTCCTCTGGGTCTCCGTGAGCCCCTCTCTTTCCCTCTAGTTGTAGAACTTCCACTCAGCCAGCTTTCCTGTGGTTCTGGATGCTGTCCGTTCTGTCTTTTAGTTGTAGTTTTGAAATTGTTGTGCGAGGCAGCAGTGTAGGTGTTTACCTATGCCGCCATCTTGGATTCCCCCCCTCTTTTTTCTTAATATGTTTTATTGGTTTTGAGAGAGAGGGGAAGGGAGAGGGAAAGAGACTTAGAAACATCAATGAGGAGCCCTAGCTGGTGTGGCTCAATAGATAGAGCATCGGCCTGCGGACTGATAGGTCCCTGGTTTGATTCTGGTCAAGGGCACATGCCTGGGCTGTGCTCGGTCTCCAGTAGGGGGCGTGCAGGAGGCAACCAGTCAATGATTCCCTCTTATCATTGATGTTTCTATCTATCCTTCCCTCTCCCTTCCTCTCTGAAATCAATAAAAATATATTTTTAAAAGTAGAAACATCAATGATGAGAGAGAAACATCATTGATCGGCTGCCTCTTGCCTGCCCCCTACTGGGGATTGAGTCTGCAAGCAGGCATGAGCTCTGACCGGGAATTGAACCGTGACCTCTTGGCTCCTACTTTGATGCTCAACCACTGAGCCACACCGGCTGGGCTCCCCTCTCTTAAGTTCTCTGTTTTACTCTCAGGGTTCTCTCCTCCCCTCAGGACATGGGCATGTCATTCCCCGTTGTCTCTTGAAGCTAGGGAGGCTTCTCAGGATAGGGGAGTGGTCTGTCCCTTGAGCTGGGTTCCTGTGAGTGCAGACGTTAAAGGAAAATCAGCAGGCCACACACTTGTTCTCAGACCACATTATGGGAAAGGAAGAAATGGAAATTGATGGCCTTAAAAATCTCCTCATCCCTTGGAAAGACTTAGGGTACACTGGGAGATACTCGGGTACCGGTTGAAAAGATTGGGAGGCATTGGTTGGCCAAGAATCTACTGGTTTTCTTATTTTGAGAGAGTTAAAATAACGGGTTAGGTAAAATGGACGTAATATAAGTACCGTATTTTCCAGCATATAAGACGACTGGGCGTACAAGACGACCCCCAATTTTTCCATTTAAAATATAGATTCTTGACCAACCAATACCTCCCAATCTTTCCAATTGCCTTTCCAGGCCAGCGATCTTTGAACCAGGACCCGAGAGTCAGAGGTTCCACTCCGGGCTGTTTAGTTAGTTGTAAGGGTGTGGGAGAAACATCGATCGGCTGCCTCCTGCACGCCCCCTACTGGGTCCTCAGGCAGAAGCCCATGGTAGAACACAATGGAAGTGTTCCGTTATTTGAAAGATTGTCATCTGTCAGAGGGTTCTAGGTTGATTCGGTGTAGGGTCAGGGTTATAACTGGACTCAACAAGTGGCAGGTGGATCTGACCTCTGAGCACAGAAGGCCACTGATGAATAGAGTCACCGCAGGCTCAAACGGCTGTCCTGCAGAACATGCCTTCTTCACTAGAAATGCTCCAAGGGGCTGAAGCTAAGGTTTTAATTTTGGACTGGAGAGGGCCTCTAACACCCCTCCCACTGTTAAGATATTATCATTCTACACCCCCCTCCCTTTCATTGATTTTAGAGAGAGGAAGGGGAGGAGAGAGAAACTGCTTGGCTGCCTCCCGCATGCACCCTGACCAGAAATCAAACTCACAACCTGGGCATGTGCCCCGACTGGGAATTGAACCGGCCACCTTTCGGTGCATGGGACGATGCTCCAACCACTGAGACACACTGGCCAGGGAGCTATTATAATTCTTTGAATCCCTTTTTCTGGTTCAATCTTATTCTTTTATTTAAGAAATACGTTTCTGTCCCCATTTTTATTCACTGAGAACATGAAAAAAAAAAGTTGGTAGTGAGCATAGAAAGCCAAATATAAAAATTTGCTTACATTCCACCCTGTCTGCTATTTATATCCCAAGGATCTGAGTGCCGTCGAGGTAAAATGGTCTTTGGTGTCGCAAAACGGGTGTTAGCCTGCCAACTCTGTCACTTGTATTAATTATGTGACTTCGGCCAAGTCTTTGAGAGACTGAGTGCCTTACCTTTAAAATCTTCATAAGGTTAGGAGAACTCGGTGGGAAAACTCTGTGAATTCACTTTTTATAAAATGGTAATGTGCTCCATAGCTCGAAGGTGTCATTTGTAGTTCGGATTAGTGGTAGTTTCCCAGCGTTGGATCTGGATGAGATTTTCTATAGCTCAGTTTATGTGATTCAGTTGACTAAAGAAAGTCATCAATCGCTATATATCGAAGATGAGACCTCATTTAAATGGCATATGCCAACCTGGTATGGCTCAGTAGTTGAGCATCGACCCACGAACCAGGTGGTCATGGTTCAATTCCTGGTCAGGGCACACACGGGTCAGGGCAGATGCCTGGGTTACAGGTTCGATCCCCAGTAGGGGGCGTGCAGGAGGCAGTCGATCAATGATTCTCTCTCATCATTGATGTTTCTCACTCTCCTTTCTCTCTCTCTGACATCAATAAAAACATATGAAATAAGTAAATAAATAATAAAATAAAATTCCCTATTTACCAGTCTCAATAATGCCTGATCCCAGTGTTAACCTAAATCACTAGAACATCAATTTCTACTTGAAATTTTTGAACTTCTTTGGGGAAGTTTTAAATAAAGAGGATACTATAATGAAAGTCGGTGTACCTGCAACCCAAGCTTCAAACATTATCAACACTTTGTTATTCTTTTCCTACAACCTTTACTAATATCTCTTTTATCTCCTGGAGATTTCTAAGCAGTGTCATTTCAACTGTAAGTTCTTCTGTTTGTATTTCTGACAGAATTCCTTTTTTTTATTTTTTTAAATATATCTTATGGATTTTTTAAAGAGAGGAAGGGAGAGGGATAGAGAATTAGAAACATTGATGAGAGAGAAACATTGATCAGCTGCCTCCTGCACACCTCCTGGAGATGTGCCCGCAACCAAGGTATATGCCCTTGACCTTCTGTCCACTGAGCCAAACCAGCTAGGGCAGTACTACTTTTTTTAATGACCGAAACAATATTATCACATCTAGCAAAATCAATAATAATGCCTTAATATCATATATTCAATTGATGCTCAGTGTCCCCTGATTGAACATGAATTCTAAAGGACATATTTCTAAACTTAGAAGTGTTTTATGAGCTCTGGGGACCTGGAAGATTATAAATTCGTAGGTCAAAGTGCTTCGTTATTTCTCAAAAGGATCAGAAACAAAACAGAAATATAAAATTGTTTTTATATCATGATTTTTCATAAATTCACCCTAAGTTGTTTTTTTTTTGTATCCTCTCATCTCCTGGGTGGAAAGCAGACAGACAGTGCAAACTATTGATTACTATAAGGTTCCAGGTCCCAGGGGTCAAAGTGCAAAGCAGTGAGCTTGTGTGCGCCTCCACGTACTGTCGAGGCAAGAGATCTCTCACCTAGCTGCAGGGCCAGGACCTAGTCCGGAATTAGTTCCCTATTTCTGGCCACAGAGGAGAATTAATGAGCTCAGCACTCAGGGACTCATTGCTCACCTTCTGCAGAATGTGGATCCTTACCCAGACAGAGTGGACAAGGAAGGCGGAGCACATGAAGTGAGGTCAGCTGACTTTGCTAAGCCCAACAATATACCGTATTTTCTGGCATATAAGACGACCCCCCAACTTTCCCAGTGAAAAAATAGAGTTTGGGATATACTGGCCCTATAAGAGGACACCCAGCATGTAAGATGACCCCTGACTTTTGAGAAGATTTTCCTGGGTTAAAAAGTCGTCTTATACGCCGGAAAATACAGTAGTTGGGTTATCAGTGACTTAGTTGGGTTATCAGTGACTTTCTCTTTTAATCTATTTTATTGATGTCAGAGAGGAAGGGAGAGGGAGAGAGAGAAACATCCATGATGAGAGAGGATCATGGATCAGCTGCCTCCTGCATGCCCTACACTGGGGATGGAGCCCACAACCAGGGCCTGTGCCCTGACCCGGAATCGAACCGTGACCTTCTGGCTCATAGGTTTACGCTCAACCACTGAGCCACACTGGCCGGGCTCAGTGAGTTTCTTTTTTATATATATATTTTATTGATTTTTTTTACAGAGAGGAAGGGAGAGGGATAAAGAGTTAGAAACATCGATGAGAGAGAAACATCGATCAGCTGCCTCCTACACACCCCCTACTGGGGATGTGCCCGAAACCCAGGTCCATACCCTTGACTGGAATCGAACCCGGGACCCTTCAGTCCACAGGCCGACGCTCTATCCACTGAGCCAAATTGTTTTGGCCTCAGTGGGTTTCTTAACACGCTATCTATATCTGCCTTTGCCACGGAGTATCTGTAACCATCTGCCCCTTGTTTTTCTAAACTGAAGTCATGAAATTAAATGGCCTAATCATGTTAGAAAACCCTATCATACACCCATTATATTACAAACGGTTTATCAGCTTAACGCATGCTCAAATACGGAAACTCGCTGAACCAGAACTTGAGGCCTGGGAAAGATTAGAGCAGTGACTTCAGAACGTAGCTTAGAAAGTCCTGAGCTTGTGAAACAAACATGTACCCACCCAGGCCCCACCCCGAGTTCTCAGTTTCAACAAATGTGGGTCCAGAGATGCTTGACCTTTAACGTAGGGGGTCATACTCCTCAGAGACCGTGTGGTCATTTTTCCCAACACGCGGTGGTTTGTTGGGAATGTACATGCGTGTGCATTATATCTGTTGCTGTGGGAGTCCGCTGATCTGGAGCCGCTTGCTGAAACAGATTTTCAAGTGCAGGTTCAAGTTTAAAGACAGGCTGCACCGTTGCATACACACACCCTTGATTAAATGTGTATTTCTACATCACGCAGCTGAGTCTGTCTTTAGCAGTGTCTGATACTTGAGTTAAGCTGGAAATCCTAAATTGGCTAGCCAAGGAATATTAATTACCTTATTACAGAATGATTACATGGACCACAGGGAGAGGTTTACAGGAACTAAATATGGGTTTCAGACATCTGACATGAAAACAGTAGCTTGTATCTTTTCAAACAATATTAGCAGTGTGGATTTTTTGAGCTCACAGCAGAGATAAATAGACTGAAGGCGCTTTTCTTTGTTATTTTAGTGAATTTTCCTTCAGTCTGGTGCTTATGCTTGGGATGGGAGTTGTTGTGGAATTCGTTTCTATTGATAGATTAGAATGGATTAATATTTATCAACCAACTTGCCACTTAGAGGACAATATATTTTTTCCTATCAAGCAGGAAAAATGTGGACTGTATCATTTTAATTGCTATGAAGATATGTCCATATTTTATAGGTACATATTTTAGCTCGTCTGATCTACTTGGGTTTTTTGGTTTTTATGTGCAATGATATAAATTGCCATTCATTCAGCATGTATTTCTTGAATGCTACTTAAGTGCTGGGTAATTTGGTCCTAGTAAACATTAGAAACTTGATACTTAAGGCAATGCAATAAGATATATGATGGCAGGGACCCATTTGGCTCAGTGGATAGAGCGTCGGTCTGCAGACTGAAAGGTCCCAGGTTCGATTCCGGTCAAGGGCATGTACCTTGGCTGCGGGCACATCGCCCGTGGGGGGCATGCAGGAAGCGGCTGATCGATGTCTCTCTCTCATTGATGTTTCTAGCTCTCTATCTCTCTCCCTTCATCTCTGCAAAAAATCAATAAAAATATTTTTTAAAAGATATATGATAGGACATAGTTGGCGCCTGTGTAGGCCTTTGATAAATACTAGTGGCAAGAAAAAAGCTTCTGGAACATTCTAAACATGTTAAAATTAAACATTTCTCTTGACTAGCTCTCCACTCTATTAAATGTTCAGTTGCATTGTAGTTTTAAGAACTGTATGTGAGAGGACCCCCGGGTCACCCCAAGCTTTGACAATTTACTCAGAGAACTCAAGTCTCACCATAGAGTCAGATTCACAGCTCTGATGTATTGCAGCTCAAGGACTTAAAGCAAAGTCAGCCAAAGGAAAGGGGGAACAGGTTGAAGTTCAAGGCCCCCAGGCGCCAGCTCCAGGGGTCTGCTACCCGCAGCCAGTTGTGACAACCGGGGAAACTCGCTGGAGACTCGTCACCGGGGTTTTTTCGGGAGCTTGTCATGCGACAACCCCTCCCTGGCACATACCAAATGCCAGACTCCCAGAAAGAAGGCAGGTGTTCAGGATAAACCCCGTGGCTCGTACAAAATACTCTAGACACAGTGAGCCCTCTTTTCAGTTACGAGGGGAGGAAGTCCTCCACGTTCCCAGATGCCAATCAAGAGCCAACCTTGGAAGCAGGCACTTGCCCTAGCCGGTGTTGCTCAATGGCTAGTGCATCAACCAGTCAAGGGCACATGCCCAGGTTGCAGGCTTGATCCCCTAGAAGGCATGCAAGAGGCAGCTGATCCATGATTCTCTCTCCTCATTGGTGTTTCTCTCCCTCTTCTTTCCTCTCTGAAAGCAATAAAAATATATATTTTTTAAAAAAGATAGCACTTTAGGCCTGCTATGTTAACTTTTTTTCTGCAGAAACTAAAATAGAGATAAATAGATGGGTTTTGAGTTGATAAATTCCTGGATTTGCAAGCTAAATATACCTTATTTTCTGGCATATAAGACGACTTTTTAACTCAGGAAAATCTCAAAAGTCAGGGGTCGTCTTATACGCCAGGTGTCATCTTATAGGGCGAGTCTATCCCAAACTCTATTTTAACTGGGAAAGTTGGGGGTAGTCTTATACGCCCAGTCATCTTATATGCCGGAAAATACGGTAATTACCTGTAAAGATAATTGCAGTATTTGAGGTCTTTTTTTTTTTTTACTTTTAATTATAATTACTGAATGATTTTGACATCCATTTAAAAATTTTTAGATGTCCCAGTTTTTGTATAAAACAAATCTTAGATTGAGATGTTAAAGCGTAAAGTAGATTTTAAGCTTTACATGCTATATTTGAAAACAAACTACATTCTGATGCCTGCTGTCTTCGAAATGTTGTCACTCTAGTAATTTATTTTGTATATGAAAGCTGATCTTCAACCACTAATATATACACAGGATATAGGCAGAAGATTCAGTTAACTTTTTTGGATTTACAAGAAGTAGTTAATTTAAAAATGAAAATTATAAGCAGTTTCTAGTGTTGACAACCTTTCCAATCCACACACTTTATACAAACTTAGAAATTATGGAAAATTATAATGACAACAATAATACTATTTGCAAAAGTTCACCTCAGCGAGCATTTCAGAGCATTCCTTGTACTTACACTCATTAGCACAATTACACTAAATTGCGATCATTTTATATATGCAATTTTGTTTCCTGGTTTTTTAAATATATTTTATTGATTTTTTTACAGAGAGGGAGAGGGACAGAGAGTTAGAAACATTGATGGGAGAGAAACATCTATCATCTGCCTCCTGCACACCCCTAACTGGGGATGTTCCCACAACCAAGGTACATGCCCTTGACCGGAATCGAACCTGGGACCCTTGAGTCCGCAGGCCAACGCTCTGTCCACTGAGCCAAACCGGTTAGGGCCCTGGTTCTTTTCCTTTAATAATTTCAAGCATGTTGCTACACCATTAGATATTTTCGGTATAATATTTTAGTGGCTGTATTAAAATGTCTAAACTATATGCATGGGCCATATTTAATTTAATAATAGCCCTCTTGGGACATGTTGTTGGATATTTCCACTGTTCCCTGTTAGAAATAATGCTGTAATTAACAGTATTCTTATAATCACTTGTTCACACCTGATTGCTTTATTTCCCCAAAATAAGCTTTTGGAAGTAGAATTACTAGATAAAAGAATACATGAATGCATAAAACACCTGCATCACACGTAGGATTAATCTTTTTATAGGCTATAGGCATTTAGAAAAACACATGCACAGAACTACGCAGCTTAAAGGGTTATTGCAAAGTGAACAGCACTGTAACCACAACCAGGTCAAGAAATTTGAACAACTGCCAGCATCTCAAAAGCCCGTCTGATCACAGCCCCCTCCCTCTCTCAGAATCCATTTAGTCTAGATGGCACTTTCATGCTTTTATATCTTCACCATCCAAATAGGTATCCCTGAATATTATAATTCAGTGTTATCCATCTTTTAAAATATTTACGAGCAGCCCAGCCGATGTAGCTCAGTGGTTGCCTATGAAGCGGGAGGCCACGGTTCGATTCCCGCTCAGGGCACAGGCCAGGTTGCGGACTCCATCCCCAGTGTGGGGCGTGCAGGAGGCAGCTGGTCCATGATTCTATTCTCTCTCATCACTGATGTTTCTCTCTCTCTCTCCCTCTCCCTTCCTCTCTGAAATGAATAAAAGTATACTTCAAACCAAGAAATATTTACTGCTTTGAGATTATAAAGATTAGCCTCCCGTGTTTTCTCATCCAGCTGGAATGGATTTGGGGTACTCTGTGAGGGAGCAGTCCCGTTGCATTTCTTTCCATGTGGACGGTCAGTGGTCCCAAGAAAATCACTGAAAAGACTGTTCTGCAGCACCACGTTTGCTATAAATCAAGCGTCCGTATAGTGTGCTTGTTTTCAGGCTCCATCCTGGTCCATTGGCCTGTTTGCTGGGCCTTCCACCTCATTCCCCTGCAGATATAACCTGACGGGTGTACTTGTCTCTGCATTTGCCATATACATTTTAGAATCAGGTTGTCAGTTCACACACACACACACACACACACCTTTTTGGGGTTTTGCCTTGAATATTATATCAAATCTTAGCAACTTGGGAATAATGGATGTATTTACAATATTGAATCTTCCAGTTCTATGACCATGATGTCTGTCTTCCCATCTATTTAGGTGTTTGATTTCTGGCAATAGCATTTTATACTTGTCTCCACGAACGGTATATACTAGTACCTCCTTTGTTAGACTTACTCTTAGGTATTTGTTTTCGAAGGTAGACCATTTCTCTGTTTCTCTCTCCTTCTTTCCCTCCTTCCTTGTGTTGACTTGGTGTTCCTTTCTATTCATCAAGTTTCAGCAATTCCAATCATTTATCTGTAGAATTGTTGGGGTTGTCTGCATATCTGATCGGATCATCTGTGGGTGAGGAAGGTTTTGTTTATTCCTTCCAGTTGTTTCTACATTTTATTTCTTTTTTCTAGTCTTTACTGCAGTGGATTAACATCCTGGAAAATGGTGATAGTGGGCGTTTTGTTTGTTTTCTATTTTGTTTTGTTTGCTTGTTTCTGATGTTCAAGTTTGTCAGGCATGCATGGATGCTGAATTGTCATTGAGTACTCTTTTCTGTGTATGTTGAAATGATCCTATCTAATAAAAGAGTAATATACAAATTGACCGTCATCCCAAGACACAAGATGGCCACCACAAGATGGCCTGCAGGGGAGGGCAGTTGTGGGCAGCTAGGGGTGACCAGGCCAGCAGGGGAGGAGAGTTAGGGGAGACCAGGCCTGCAGGGGAGGACAGTTGGGGGGACCAGGACTACAGGGGAGGGCAGTTGTGGGCGATCAGGCTTGCAGGGGTGGGAAGTTGCAGGGTACCAGGCCTGGAGTGTAGGACAGTTGAAGGACACCAGGCCTGTAGTGGAGGGCAGTAGCGGGGAACCAAGCCAGCAATATTGTACAGGCCAGTAGGGGAGGAGAGTTAGGGGAGACCAGCAATATTGGACCAGATCAGCAGGGGAAGAGAGTTAGGGGAGACCAGGCCTGCAGGGGAGGGCAGTTAGGGGTGACCAAGCCTGCAGAAGAGGGCAGTTAGGGGTGACCGGGCTATCCAGAAGCAGTTAGGTGTCAATCAGGCTGGCAGGGGAGTGGTTAGGAGGTGATCAGGCTGGCAGGCAGAAGCGGTTAGGGGCAATCAGGCAGAGGCAGGTGAGTGGTCGGGAGCCAGCAGTCCTGGATTATGAGAGGGATGTCCCAGATTGGAGAGGGCACAGGCTGGGATGAGGGACACCCCCCACCCATACACGAATTTTGTGCACTGGGCCTCTTGTCATATTATATTTTTCTTTAATTTGTTAATGCAATAAATTCCATTGATTCTTTGGTTAACAAAACTTGGTTATATTGTATAATCCTTATAATCCTTTTTTGTATTTGTGCTGTATTTGGTTTGTTTAGACAGTTTGCACCTATATTTATGAGAAGGTTGTGCTATAATTTTCACATCATGTCCTGTCAGGGGTCCATAGCTAGATGATGCTAGCCTTATCAAGTGAATTGGGACAGGTTCTCTGTTTTCTTGCCCTCTTTATATGATTGGTAGACTCGCCTATAAACCCATCCAGGTCGGACTTTTTTGTGAGAAAGGTTATCATTTCTGATTCAATTCCTACAATATTTATAGGAATATTCAGGTTTTCTGTTTACTACTGTGTCATTCTGGTGAATTCTATTTTGCTAGGAATGAGCGAACTTTAAACAATTTTGGCAAATGGTGGTTCCTAATATCTCTGCAGGATCTTTCCATTCTCCATACTGGTCACTTATGCCTTTTCATGTTCTTTCTCAGTCTTCCCAGACATTTACTAGTTTTATTTGTCTTTTAAACAACGATTTTTAGCTTTGTATGTTCTTTTTTATTGTGTGTTTATTTTCCGTGTCAGTAACTTCTGCTTATTATTTCCATTCTTCTATCTTGGGTTTAATTTTCCGGGTTTTCCCCCTTCCTTTTAACCTTTTTGTATCCTTGGGTTTGGATGTGTTTCTTGTTAAAGACATATAGCTATTTTTTTTATTCTAGGCTATCAATCATTCTCTTTTAATTGGAGCCTTTAGTCCATTTACATTTAATTATTTGGAGGTATTAGTTTGGTTTGCATCTATGGTTTTCTTTTTTTTAATATATTTTATTGATTTTTTACAGGGAGGAAGGAGAGGAATAGAGAGTTAGAAACATTGATGAGAGAGAAACATCGATCAGCTGCCTCCTGCATACCTCCCTACTGGGGATGTGCCCGCAACCAAGGTCCATGCCCTTGACCGGAATCGAACTCAGGACCCTTCGGTCCGCAGGCCGATGCTCTATCCACTGAGCCACACCGGTTTCAGCGCATCTATAGTTTTCTTATGTGCTTTCTATCTATACCACTTAACGTATGTTTCTTTCTCTTGCCATTCCTGATATATCTGGATCAATTGAAGATTTTTATCACTCCACTTCCCTCCATTAATTTGGAGTTTTAGGCACTCCATTATCTTAATTTGCACCCCAGAAATAACAGTATGACTTCCTAATTCATCTGACTTTAATATTGGTACCATAAATTTCATATAATGCCTTCCTTGCCTCTAAGCTGTTGTTTGGCCTATTTAAATTACACTTGTATGTAGAAATGCATGTAATGTGTATTTACATCGCTCTGCTTTTATTCTTTATTCATTTACATTTGCCCTCAGACTTGTCCTTTCCTTGCTGTCTATCCTTTCGGCATCTCTCAGGTTTTATCTGGATTCATTTTTCCAGTGTCAGTCTGCGAGGTGGGCAAACACCCCCCTTTTTTTTTTTGTTGGTTTCAGACGTTCTTTATATCCGCTTTGATCTTGAAGGATATTGGCTGAGTGGAGAATTCTAGATTGGCGTTTTCTTCCCATCAGATAGCATTCTGTGGTCTTCTCGCTTCCACTGATGCTGAGACGTCAGCTAGCGGTCTGCCACATCTCGGAGAATAATCTGTCTTTAGTCCTCAGGTTATTAAAAATGATGTTTTTTTCTTCTTCAGTTTTTGTTTTCTGTACTTTTCTCTGTGATAGGTTGTGTGTGTGTGTGTTGAGAGAGAGAGAAAGAGAGAGAGAGAGTGAGAGAGAGAGAGAGAGAATATCCTGCCTTAGGTTCTTCAAATTTCTGGAATCAGTGTATTGATATTATTCATGGTTATGGGAAGTGCTCAGTCCTTGTCCTTTTCTCTTCAAATATTGCCTCTATCCCTTCCTTTCATCGCCTGTATGATCCAGTTAAGTAGAGATAGTTATACCTTCTGTATTCTATGGATCTCCTACCCTCTTTTCTGTAGTGTGTACTTTCTCCTTTCCAAATCTGTATTTTTATTATAGTCATTTTCTTGGGAAAATTCATACTCATCTCTCACGGTCTGGGTAGACCTACTAAGCTCTATTATTTAATCATCTGAGCTGGCTAACCTCGGCATAGGAAGGCCCCGGGGTTTTGTTTTTATTGTCTGGCATTTTAGCTGCTTCTTGGTCGAGATTTTCCTACACCTCCGTGTGCCTCATTCATGTTGACTGTGTGCCGGAAAGCACTTCAAACAATAGTGGCCAGCCGAAACCGGTGTGGCTCAGTGGGTAGAGCGTCGGCCTGCGGACTGAGGGATCCCAGGTTCGATTCCAGTCAAGGGCATGGACCTTGATTGCGGGCACATCTCCACAGTGGGGCGTGCAGAAGGCGGCTGATCGATGTCTCTCTCTCATCGATGTTTCTCTGTCATCGATGTTTCTGACTCTCTATCTCTCTCCTTTCTTCTCTGTGGAAAAACAATAACATATATATTTTTTTTTAAAAAATAGTGGCCAAGGATCATGCCTCCTTCCTCCAGAGAGGGCTTCCATTTGTATCCCGGACACTCACAGTGCAGACTCTGGAGGTTCAATGCTTAGCCGTCCAGGCCATGGGAGACACAGACAGACTGCAAGCATGGGAAGGGGCTGGCTGCATCTGGTTCGTCCCTGATTCCTCAGGCCCGAGCTCCATGTGGGAGGTGGGGTAGCAGATTGCCTGGGTTCTGACTGGTTTTCCCTTCGAGATCGGGGTGTGAGCACCTGTGCCCGGGGCAGAAGGGACTGGGGCGGGGCCTCGCCTCTGAGTTCCATTCTCTGCAGCAGCTTGGCCACATTCCTGGCCCTCTAAGCTCCTGGGCGCCTTCGGGAAGTTTTCATCCTTTTCTTTGTTGTTGTTGTTGTTGTTGTTGTTGTCTTCAAAGGGAGACATCCATAGCAGAAGTCTGGCAATAGAGTTCAAATTCCTTTCACACAGTGCCTATTACTGTCCATAGCGACTGTACCAATTTCCACATCGATGTGTAGATGTACATAGTTTTCTGATCCACTCCTCAGCTGACGGGCACCTAGGCTGTTTCCAAATCTTAGCTGTGGTGGATTGTGCCGCTATGAACATAGGGGTGCATATATCCTTTCTGATGGGTGTTTCTGGTTTCTTGGGATATATTCCTAGGAGTGGGATCACTGGGTCAAATGGGAGCTCCATTTTTAGTGTTTTGAGGAAACTCCATACTGTTCTCCACAGTGGCTGCACCAGTCTGCATTGCCACCAGCAGGGCACGAGGGTTCCTTTTTCTCCGCATCCTCACCAGCACTTGTCCTTTGTTGATTTGTTGGTGACAGCCATTCTGACAGGGGTGAGATGGTACCTCATTGTTGTTTTGGTTTGCATTTCTTGGATGACTAGTGACTTTGATTATGTTTTCATGTGTCTCTTGACCTTCCTTCTGTCCTTCTTTTGAAAAGATTCTATTTAGGTCGTTGGCTGAATACTACGCTGCCACTAAAAAGAAGGAATTCTTACCATTTGCAGCAACCTGGATGGAACTGGAGAGCCTTATGCTAAGTGAAATAAGCCAGTCAGTGAAAGAAAAATACCACATGATCTCCCTCATTTGTGGATAATAAAGAACATTATAAAATGATGAACAAAAAGATAGATACAGAGGCAGTAAAGCATCCAACAGACTGTCAAACTACAGCGGGAAGGTTAGGGAGAGGTGGGGAGATAAGAGATCCACCGAAGGACTTGTGTGCATGCTTATAAGCACAACCAATGGACGCAAGACACTGGCGGGGGCGGGGTAAGGGCATGCACTGGAGGGGAAGCCGGGGGGAAGGTCAACTGGGAAAAACAAGGAGACATATGTACTACTATTTCTAATACTTTAAACAATAAAAAAATTAAATTAAAAAAGAAAGATTGTACCAATTTATGTTCAAACCAGTGGTACAGGAGCGTACCCATGTTTACATTTTTATGAGGCTGAGTGGCGCGTAGGGCTTCTTGGCATTTTGTTCTTGCTAGTAGAGTTACATGTGTTTAAGGCATGTTTACGGCATTTTTTCATTTGCTCACTTTCTTTCGCTTTGGGCCATTTTGTAAGAATTCTTTATTTACTCAGGATATCTACTTGTTTGTGCATTTGCACATTTTCCCCAAAATGTGTCCCATTAATTTTGTTCGTGGTGTTAGAATTTTTGTACATTGATTTGTGAAATGTGCAGGCGTTTCTAATCCGTCGGAGAAGGAAGTTACCAAGAAGCAAGAGTGGAGGTTAGGGTGAGCGCTGCTGGGTTAGAATTGGAGGTAGCAGTGTGACCTCATATTCAGTTACATATGTGTACATGTGTGTATACATATATGTTTGTGTGTGCATATACACTGAGTGGCCACTCAGCATGTGTGTGTGTGTGTGTGTGTGTGTGTGTGTATTCTAGAGACCCAGTGTATAAAATTCTTCCCCAGGATGTGGGGTGCCCCTCAGCCCAGCCTACTCCCTCTCTAATCTGGGACCCCTTGAGGGATCGGGCTTAAACGGGCGGTCGGACATGCCTCTCAAAATCCAGGACTGCTGGCTCCCAACCACTCGCCTGTCCCTAACTGCTTTTGCCTGCCAGCCTGATCACCCCCTAACCACTCCCCTGCCAGCCCCCTCCCCTCCTCAGAACCTTAGCCGAAAGAGGAAGAGTATGTGTGTATAAATATGAATGCTGGAGGGTGAGAAGGTGGGTGTTTCGCTGTGAGGGTTAGTGAGAACACTGAGGGCTAATAGTTTTTGCTTCCAACCATCTCCCTTTCTTTTCTGGGAATTTCAGAAAACCACACCGAGAGGCCTGTTACCATAACCCATCTCCTAACCCAGGACCATGTGCTCTCTCTTGTAGCTAGTTTCCTTGTCCACTAGGAGGCGCCATTGTCAAACAGCATTGAGTTAGGCGTGCAGAGATCTTGGTCCTTGAAGTAATTGGACAAGAGAAATGTCTGGAAAAGAGAGAAGGGTAGTGCACACAGGACCCTAGAAATGGTGCAAATTGCTCTTGGATATCTGACTGGCATTAGAACAGTCCTCGGCTTCTAAAACTTGAAAATAGTATCTTAGGCGACATCTCCATTTTAGAGTTGGCAAATTCTCTCAAGCCAGTTTTGTTTTTAAAGAATTATGCTAAGTGAATGAAGGAGAAACACCACACGATCTCCCTCATTTGTGGATAATAAAGAACATTGTAAACTGATGAACAAAAGGATAGATACAGAGGCAGTAAAGGATCAAACAGACTGTCAAATTACAGCAGAAAGGTTAGGGAGAGGTGGGGAGATAAGAGATCAACTGAAGGACTTGTGTGCATGCATATAAGCATAACCAATGGACGCAAGACACTGGGGGTGAGGGTATGCATGGGAGGGGGGTGGCAGGGGCAATGGGAAGATATGTACATATGTAATACATTAATAAAAATAAAATAAAATAAAACCTTAAGGGAAAAAAGAATTCTGTGGGAACCCCTTCCATATCCTGCTGGTTCAGGGTTCGGGTTCTGGAGAAGGCCGCACACAAATGCAAAGAGACTAGAAAAGCATTAATTTGGGAAATGGGGCCAGGCAGAAGCCCAAGAGAGGACTACCCCTTCCTTTGGCCTGGCCACCCCTTTTATTCAGGTTTGGGAGACACCCGTTGCCCTGAGGCAGGCAATTCCAGTAACAGGCAGAGTATCTTATCAGTAAGGATTTACAGGATTATTTGGTGGGGAAGTTGCTTCAACTACCACTGTCTCCATTACATAGGGAGTGGCTGGCTCTGAGCTTCAAGGTTGACCAGCCTTCCGGGTTCCTTGTCCACACCTTTCTAACTAGTGAGACAATGACTGGTTTCCGGCAGAATTCGGATTCTGTGGTTACCAAGAGACCTTAGAGATTACTAAACCAAATCTCATCCTTGTATTAAGGAGTCCTCATCAACCCAGAAATATGAAATGGCAGGTTCGGGGTCCCCTGAGCAGGTAACGGTGGACCTGAGAGTAGAACTCACGTGTAGGGTACATATCTCATTGTTTTTGGCTGTCTGTCCGACATGTGAACCTTCTTCCGGTGTGTGGAGAATCTTTCATCTTCAGGTTTTGCTGGGGGACAAGGCCCACCTTCTCCTGTAGACACGGCATTCCAAGACACAAGATGGCCGCCCCCATGTGGTCAAAGATGGCTGCCAGGTATTTGCTCGCCTTGGCCATTAGGACATGAGCAGATGACTCCTGCTGTAATAATAGCTGGTGACCAACAACGGGCACCATTTGGGCCTCTCTGGTAGGAGGTTACAGCAGGAGGGCCAGCCATGCCAGATCAAGTTGTTGTTTCTGACCACAGAGCACCAGTCTTGGTTTTATAGGCCTCCCACCACTCTGCAGGTAGTCCAGCGTCCTATTAATAAACTCCATTTCTGCTGAAACCAGCCAGCGTTGGTTTCTGTTTCTTGTAACTAAGAACCTTAACTGACCTAGCATTAAGGAACGAGAATGAGTAGAAGAGGGATGGCCAAAGACACTATTCTAAGACGAGGAGTCAGTGTCCTTGCTAAGTGCTTATAAAAGCTTGCACCTCTTGTACCTTGGAATGTTGCCATGGTCTCAGAAGGCTGTAAGGTTAGGCGGGAAGCTGGGGGTGGGGTAAAAGATGAGGGCAGGCCAACATGCCACATTCTGGTGAGAAAGTCTGAGGATCCCAAGTTTCAATTTCTTTTATTAAAACATATTTTTATTGATATTTTTAGAGAGAGCGGAAGGGAGAAAGAAAGAGAAACATTGATGTGAAGAGAAACATCAATCGGCTCCCCCCTCCCTGCCCCCGCATGCACCCTGACCAGGAATGGCACTCTGCAACCTGGCATGTGCCCTGAATGGCATTGAGCTGGCAACCTTCGGGTGCACAGGACAGTGCTCAACCAACTGAGCCACAACAGCCAGGACCCCATAATTTTTTTAAATATATTTTATTGATTTTTTACAGAGAGGAAGGGAGAGGGAGAGAGAGTTAGAAACATTGATGAGAGAGAGACATCGATCAGCTGCCTCCTGCACACCTCCCACTGGGGATGTGCCCGCCACCAAGGTACATGCCCTCGGACCTTTCAGTCCACAGACCAACGCTCCATCCACTGAGCCAAACCAGTTTCAGCCATAATTTTTCATAAAACATAACTTTCCAGGTCTTTAGGAATATCTAGTTTTCAAAGTAGGAGGTTAGAACATAATGAATAGTTTGTAAGTTTGGTATATAATTCTTAGGGTGGGGCTAAAGTAGGTTTAGAGTTGTGAAGACTAGTACTCGAAATACCGAGTTTATTCGTGTATTTTTATGTACGTACTAGTGGCCCAGTGCACGGATTCATGCACATTGAAAGGAAATTAATTAGAAGAAATATTATAATATTGCTATCTGCCCTTTCTCTATAATAGAAGTGTCAGAGTTGAAAGAAAATTAGTAAAATGTATGTGAAAATAATATATAAATTGATAATAACAACATGATATAACAACAAAGACATGATATAAAAACAACAAATATATGATTTAAAAACATGATATCAAAACAACATAACCCATGGCCGAAGGTAAATGACGTGGCCCAGTGAGGAATCGGGCTCCCTCCCCTCTGATTCCAGGGGGTGTCACCTGAGAACCACCGCTGCCAAGTCACCGCAGCTTAGCAGCTCCTGCATTGGGCATCTGTCCCCTGGTGGTCAGTGCACATCATGTACTGGCCGGTCGGATGGTCACTTAGCCTTTTATATATATAGATTATTGTATTCTTTGCCCCACCCTGTAGGTAAAGAGCGCACTCCAATTGGAGGAAAGATGTTAAGCTTCATACACAAATGGACAAGGACGGGAATAGACCGTTCCCACCAAAAGAAATTCAACTGACACATAGGTATATGGGGACACATTATGTCTTTGACAATATATCAGAATTTCTGTTACCGTGAACAACCCTCTTCCCCATTGAAAAGATGAACGTTTCTTTCTGCTCACATAGTGTAGTTAACAATCCTATGTCAGTACCTTCTCTAGTCCCTGTCCAAGTTCATACTGAAAGGGTTTGATTGTATCCTGTTTCAGTACAGCTGAGAAGAGAGTTTAGCTCAAATTACTGCCCCTTAAATGTTCCACAGTCTACTGCTCCAGACCCACCTGCTGACTCCTTCCCAACCTCGTGTTGGCTTCTCAGAAGAAATGCCTTAAGATGCTGCTTTCCTTCACTAGCGATAGTCCTTGTCCCTTCTGCACTCACTCTTTTCTCATCCTCTCCTGTCCTCCCTCTCCCCATCTGAGAAGCTGCTTACTCCATGAAGACTGTCTGGACCCCTCAAAGATGTACCCCTTCCTTCCGTTGAAACTAATATGCACAGTTCTAGCTACTCTTCCCACAGAATGGAGTGGTTTAGCCCTAGCCGGTTTGGCTCAGTGGATAGAGCATGGACCTGCGGACTGCAGGGTCCCGGGTTCAATTGCGGTCAAAGGCACATGCCCAGGTTGCGGGCTGGATCCCCAGGGGGAGATACAGGAGGTGGCCGATCCATGATTCTCTTTCATCCTTGACATTTCTAGCTCTCTCTCCCTCTCCCTTTCTCTCTAAAGCAATAAAAGTATTTTTTTAAGCCCGAACCGGTTTGGCTCAGTGGGTAGAGCGCTGGCCTGCAGACTGAAGGGTCCCAGGTTCGATTCCGGTCAAGGGCATGTCACCTTGGTTGCGGGCACATCCCCAGTAGGGGCTATGCAGGAGGCAGCTGATCCATGTTTCTCTCTCATCAATGTTTCTAACTTTCTATCCCTCTCCCTTCCTCTCTGTAAAAAAAAATCAATAAAATATATTTTTAAAATATATATATATTTTTTAATTGAATGTTTCAGATGGAGGAAAGATTTTTTTTTAAAGTCTTCACTCCTCTCTCTCATAAGTGAATTTACCACCAACAAATATTTGTAAATATTCATCAACATGTGGAATGTTCTGCTAACAATAAAAGACCTGTTTATGCCTTCAAGTTGTTTGTATGAAATTGTACAGACCAGACAGGTGCCTATCCAGTGACTAAATAGTACCAACTGGTAGTGTAGGTCTAAATGAGCACAGAGAGGTGCAGATTCTTAGAACCCTAGGCGGTCACTTCAGAGGTGGAACAGGCAGGCGAGCATGTGCAGAATCAATGAAGGGCATCAACGTCAGTGTAGGAGAGAGACAGGTGGGAAAATGGAGAGAGGACATGCCTGCCAGGGGCCTGGAGAGAACACTGAGGCCCGGCGGTGTGGCTCAGTGGCTGAGCATCGACCTAGGAACCAGGAGGTCACAGTTCAATTCCCCATCAGGGCACAGGCCCGGATTTCGGCTCCATCCCCAATGGGGGGGCGTGCAGGAGGCAGCTGATCCATGATTCTCTCATCATTGATGCTTCTCTCTCCCTCCTCCATCCTCTCTGAAATCAATTTTTAAAAATATGGTTTCTTAAAGTCTATAAAAAATGAGGACATTGAGGAAAGGCAGTGGTCATCCATCATCTGAGAAGACTTCAAGAGAGTAGCACAAGCAATATGCAAGGATTAAAGCATTTATCTGCAAACTCATTAGTTACAGAATTCATTTAAACCATCTCAACAATGCAGTATTCCCATGTGTCACCTGAGGTGTGAGGGATGGAAGCTTTGCATTCTGAAGATCCCCCTAGGCCAGTGGTCGGCACACTCATTAGTCAACAGAGCGGCAAACCACGGCTCTCGAGAACATGGCGGGGGGTGAGGGGCCGGGGGGGAGGTAGCGGGGGCGGGGCTGGGAAGGGAGGGTGTCTTCATAAATAGGCCTAAAAATCTATTTGTTATACAGAGTCCTCCTTATACTTGATGGTACTTGCTTAGCTATAATCTTATCTTCCATTAAATAACTCAGACCCCTGAGCAGAAGTTAGAAGTTTCCTTCTTTATAATGTGAGCATTTTGAAGGGGACAATGCATAGACTCTGAAAACAGACTGCCAGCCTGGCTGGCGTGGCTCAGTGGCTGAGCATGGACCTAGGAACCAGGAGGTCACGGTTTGATTCCCGGTCAAGGCACAGGCCCGGATTGCGGGCTCCATCCCTAGTGGGGGGCATGCAGGAGGCAGCCAATGAGTGATTGTATCTCACCAGTGATGTTTCTATCTTGCTCTCCCTCTCCCTTCCTGTATGAAGTCAATAAAAAATATACTTTTAAAAAAAATAAAATCAGACTGCCTGAGTTTGAATCCTGCCTCTGCCACTTCATAGCTGTGTGATCACAAGTTACTTAACCTGTGCTGTTTCTCAGTTTTCTCATAAGTAAAATCAGGGAGAGAATAATACCAACAGAGAATTCTTGTAAGCATTCAGTGAATGAATGCCTGTCACATCCTGTATGTGAAAGAAATAGAGAGTTTGTGTTCTTCTGTGTCCACTCCCTTCACCCTGTGTTCTACCTTTAGGTTTCTTTCTTTGTTCTGGAATATTCTGTTCTATGAATAGCTCATGCTTTCACCCATTCTACTACTGATGCGCATTTGGGTTGTTGACACTTGGTGGCCATTGTGAACAATGCCGCTATGAACATTTAAGAATCTCTCCTGGTCCACATAAGCATGCTAAGGGTAAAATTAAAGATGGCACAAAGATGGCAGTGCCCACAGCCAAAAGATGGTGGTGCCCAGTCTCCTCAGCCCTGCCACTTCACACTCCTACCTCTGGAGTCCCCCAGCTGCCCAGGGCCGCCTGAGGCTTAGGCAACCAGGGCCTGCCAGGGCTTGCACTGCCGGCAGTGGCAGCAGCAGAGGTGTGATGAAGTGTCACCTTCCCCTGATCGCCGGGTTGCCTCCTGCCCCTGAGGGCTCCCAGACATTGAGAGGGGGAAGGCCGGGCTGAGAGACCTCCCTCCTTCACTGCATGCACCGGGCCTCTAGTGTGTTTATATGAAGAGACCATCTTTGCCAAATACTCTGCAGTCACCTCTTTGGCGTCAGTCAAGCATCCACATGTGTGTGACTGTTTGTAGGCTTTCTGTTACGTTCTACTGCCCTAGTGTCGGCAACACACTCTCCATGACTAAACTTTATATTAGGAAATTTTGCAACCAAGGAGAGCATATCTTCCCACCCTAGTATTCTCGCAAAATAGCTTAGGTCTTCTTGTCCTTCTGCAGCTCCATACACGGTTCAGATCCTGCTAGACATTTTCCACAAAGCCTGTTGGGATTGTTATTGGAATTCCATTGAATTCCTGCTTCCATTGGGAGAAGATTGCCTCTTTACGGGATTGAGTCTTCAAGTCTGTGAACAGGATAATTTTCTCTCCATTTATTTTATAATTTATCTTCATTTAACAAATATCATACTTTTCTCCCTGGAAGTCCTAGCCATCTTTCTGTGATATTTATTTTTATGTGCTTAAAAAGTAGTCTTCAGAATTTTTATTTGCTTTATAACAATGGTTTTGCTAGACTCTGATTAATTTAATTTTACCCTTAGATTATTCTAGACATTCTACCATATGCAGTTATACCATCCTCTGTAATAAAAGCCTAATATGCAAATGGTTCAGGAGTTCGACCTCTCTCTATGACATACACTGACCACCAGGGGGTGGCGAGGAACATGGCAGGATGGTAGAGCAGGTGAGGGGGTGGCGCCAGGCCACAGCGGGGTGCTACGCAGCGCTGTGAGGCAGGGGGCAGGGGGCACGAGGTGGGGCCACAATCTGAGGCCTAGTCCCCACAAGCCAACCTGTGCACGAATTCGTGCACTGGGCCTCTAGTCTGTAAATAAAGACAGTTTGTTTCTTTCAATTCTTATGCATCTTACTTATTTATCTCTCGCATACTGCACTGGCTGGGACCTCCAGAATATTGCCAAATATGCATTGCTGGAGTGCTCATTTTGTACGTCCATGTTCAGAATCACAGTAATTGAATTCCAAATGTGAAAACAATTTTACATTACTCTGGTGTAATTTTTTACAAACCCAACCTTGTCCTGATGTCGTTTTTATATATGGGTGTTTTGGTTTCCTAACGTTCTGTTTGGGTTATTCTCATCTGTGTTCATTAGTGAGATTGTTCTTTAATTTTCTCATGCTGTCCTAACGTGTTTTTGTATCTAGGTTAAGGCAGCTTCATAAAATGAATTGGAGACTGTTCATGCTTTTTATTCATTTTATTTCTCCCTCAAAATGTTCAGTAGAACTTGTCGGAAATTCATTGTAGGCCTAAAGCTTTTTATTCCAGAAGGTTTTTAATTACTGACTCAATTCCTTTAATCAGTAGAGAATTATTCTGGTTTTCCAATTCTTCTTGTGTCCCTTTTATGAGTTTTATTTTTCCTGGAATTGGTCCACTTCAAATTTGTGGCATAGAGTTTCATTCTCTTTCATTTTTATTTATTAATTTTAGGGCGGGAGGATTTTATTGATTTTTTTACAGGGAGGGAGAGAGAGAGAACACATGCCAGGTAGGGAGAGAGAAACATCAGTTTGTTATTCTTCTTATTTCTGCATTCATTGGTTGATTCTTGTATGTGCCCTTGCTGGGAGTCAAACCCACAACCTTGGCATATCAGGAGAGCACTCTAACCAACTGAGCTACTGGGCCAAGACTCCTTTTGCATTCTTTTTTTTAAAATATATTTTATTGATTTTTTACAGAGAGGAAAGGAGAGGGATAGAGAGTTAGAAACATCGATGAGAGAGAGACATCCATCAGCTGCCTCCTGAACACCTCCTACTGGGGATGTGCCCGCAACCAAGGTACATGCCCTTGACCGGAATCGAACCTGGGACCTTCCAGTCCGCAGGCCGACACTATCCACTGAGCCAAACGGGTTTGGGCTCCTTTTGCATTCTTAATATTGGCTTCTATATGTATCTTCTCTCTCTCTTTTTTTTAAATCAATCTTGCTAAAGATTCACCATTTCGCAGGGAATAACTATTTGCTTTCTTGATCCTCCGAATATGTTCGTTTTCCATTTCTGTCATTTTTCCTTTAAATTTGTTTGAGTTTAATTTGCTGATCTTTATGTAACTTATGGAGAATGGATGCTTAGTTCATAAATTTTCAGCCTTCTTTTCTAATATATGCATCCGTAACAGTAAATTTCCTCCTAAGTACCACTTTGTCTGCATTTTATAGATTTTGATGTGTTTATGTTTGTTATTCAGTTTCAAATATTTTCTTGTTTTCTAATGATGTATTCTGAGATCTGTGTAATACAAGTATATCGTTCAGTTTCCAAACAGGGATTTTCTAGTTCCATTTCATTAATCTCTGCTCGTTAGTGTTTCCCTCTATCTTCATTGGATACAATTTGCTGTTCTTTTAAAATTTTCTCCTGATTGAATCTCACTGACTCGAGCTTTTTTATTTTTTAGTATTTGACATCAATATTCATGATATTTTGTTACTTCAATAATTTAAAGTCTTCAAACAAGTGGATGGATGCAAGCTACCTTGTAAATACTGTTTAGCTGCATTCTGAAGGGGTGTTTTAGCATTTGGGTTTTTTCGAACATTTAGAACTGTTTTTAGTATGACGGAAGTGGTGGTACCTGTTCATTTTTTTTTTTAGTAGGAAATAAAAATAATCCAAGCACAGTCCTACCCACTCACTACTTCACACCCTATTATAGTGTTCAAAAACTACTCGTTTCATCTGCATACACACATATATGCATATTATGTGTTTCTACATCCTAATGTAATATGAACATCTTTCTATAGCAATAAATATACTTCTATAGCATCATTTTAAAATATATATTTTATTGACTTCAGAGAGGAAGGGAAAGGGAGAGAGAGAGAGAGAGAGAGAGAGAGAGAGAGAGAGAGAGAGAGAGAGAGAGAGA
>JAAGEH010000137.1:5628851-5760378 GCA_011751065.1 Lasiurus cinereus
AGAGAGAGAGAGAGAGAGAGAGAGAGAGAGAGAGAGAGAGAGAGAGAAACATCCACGGTGAGAGTGAGATGCATGGATCGGCTGCCTCCTGCATGCCCTGCACTGGGGATCGAGCCCGCAACCCAGGCAGGTGCCTGACTGGGAATGGAACCCTGACCTCCTGGTTCATAGATCGACGCTCAACCACTGAGCCATACCAGCCAGGCTTCTAGAACATCATCTTAATGGCAGCACAGTCTATTGAACCATTAGCCTCCGCTGGCCCCTTAGGCTGTTTCTGACTTCCCCCTTTATCAATAGATACGATAAAACCCTGTCGTGAGCCTGATTATTTCCCGAGGACTGAAACTGTTGGGTAAAAGACGTGTACATCTGTAAGGCTTTTTTCAAGCACGGTAAAACTGTCCTCCCTGGAGGTTGTATTGGTGTGTTTTTCCATCCACATTGGATTACCTAATTCAAGAAACGTTTCTCCAACCGAGAGAAACAGAGAGAGAGAGGGAGGGAGGGAGGGAGACTTATGCCCACCTCCTCCTTTCAACCAGCTCTGTATTTGCTGGTCTAATCACGATATCACCCCAACCGTGAATGCCATGCCTCAGCCCTACACAGGTTTTGATATGTGCTGTTTTCCTCATCGTCGGTAGCAGTATTTCTAATTTTTCGTACAATCTCTCCTGTGAGTCAGTCTATTTAGCATGCATCTCTCCATTTCAAGCATTGAGAGAGTCTCGAGTTACTTTGTTCAGTTATTTCTGACATAACTGCATTGTGATTAGGAAACGTACTCTGAGTGCTTAGTCCTTTAAATGTTGCTGGTTCTCAGAAAAGCATTTATGTGATTTATTAAGTTATAGGCTGAACTAGCAGTGTGTGTGTGTGTGTGTGTGTGTGTGTGTGTGTGTGTGTGTGTACAAGCGCACACGTGTGTGTCACATCATTTTTATTTGAACCAGTGACTACAGAAAAGCCAGGTTACTCTAATTTGAGTATGTGGCAGACATTTAATTTAAAATGAACACATTTTGCTGGGACCGGTGTGGCTCAGTGGATAGAGTATGGGCCTGTGGACTGAAGGATCCCGTGTTTGATTCCAATCAAGGGCACATGTCCACGTTGTGGGCTTGATCCCAGGTGCAGGGGCGTGCAGGAGGCAGCCAATCAATTATTTTCATCATTGATGTTTCTATCTTTCTCTGTCCCTCTCACTTCCTCTCTGGAATCAATAAAGATATATTTTTAAAAATTAAAAAAAGAAAAGGAACACTTTTTAGGCCTGATCGGTGGGCTCAGTGGTTAGAGCGTCAGCCCGCCCAAGAGTCTTGAGTTTGATTCCCAGTCCAGGGCACGTACCTGGGTTCTAAGTTGGATTCCTTGCCCCAACTGGAGCACATGTGGGAGGCAACCATTCGATGTGTCTCTTTCACATGGATGTTTCTCTCTCTCTCTCTCCTCTCTCCCCGCCCCCGCCCCCACTCTCTGTAAAAATATCAGTGGAAAAAATATCCTCGGGTGAGGATGAATAACAAACAGATGAACATATTCAATAAAAAATGAATGAAGTGAGCCTGTTGCTTCAAGGGTTAACAACTCACAGTAGTTGTTGCCAGGATGGAATTCAAATGTTCAAGTGCAAATTAGAATTTTGGAAAACTTGGAAACAGAAAAACAAGGAAATGGTAGTATCAGATAAGGTCTAAGAAATTCACTAGAATTGGTTTTAGGTTATCACAACGAGAAGTCTCAGGAAAGGGCAATCGGGGGGTTGCTGGCATATTTTTTAATCAAATTCTGAAATTATCTATAGCTAGTCAAGTCATGAAATATTCTCAAAATACAACAAGAATTCTAAAGCATCCTAAATAATAAAAGGGTAATATGCAAATTGACCCTAGCTGCATAGGTGGTGGCGGGAGCCTCTCCCGCCTTCTCGGCAGTGCTAAGCCTCAGTTGGACATCTCTCAAGGGCTGCTGGGCTGCCAGAGGGATGTCTGACTGCCGGCTTAGGCCTGATCTCCTGGGGAGTGGGCCTAAGCCAGCAGTCAGACAGCACCCAAGGGCTCCCAGAGTGCGAGAGAGCACAGGCCAGGCTAAATGACCCCCACCCACCCCCGAGTGCACAAATTTTCACGCACCAGGCCTCTAGTTTAGTCATAGTTATCAATACTAAATGGGAAGTCAAGCCATATCCTGTGGAAGGAAAAATAATTAGCTAACCCATAACTTACCTTTGTTTGCACTTCTATTACCAAAGTTAATTGCTACAAACATATTCTAACACGGTGACGTGTTGGTGCCACAGTGTCTCTTATCTTGCCCCCAAACATAAAATGGTTCTCGATTTCTTATCACATCAGTAAGGCCTCCTGTTATCTCGGCCACATGTTTCTGCATGTATTGCTTCTCAAATTCAAAACCTATCTTAATTGACACTGCCATTTTCTTGTTTTCCTGTTTCTTTCCCTGTAGATTTTCAATGTGAAGATGGTTATAGTGTCCTTTATAATTTATGTCTGTTTTCCTTGAAAGAACGGAGATTTAACTGATTCATTGCAATCAATCATGAGCTGTAAATCAACTAATCACTTAGTTCCGGTGCATTCACTTTCACTGTTTGCATCCTAGATCTCCTCTTTTCTGACACGCTTTTTCCCTTTTCTCTGCAGTATGGATGGAGCAGATCTGTGCTTTGAAATCGTAAAACGAGCTGATGCTGGTTTTGTATACAGTGAAGCCGTAGCCAGGTATGTAATTTGCATCAACTCCCCAGAGGTCAAAGTGAATGTAAAAAAGAAATAAGCAAAAAACAACAACAAAGACTGGCATGAGGCGGCATGTTCTTTGAACTGATGGTGAGCATGCTGCCAATCCTTCCTGCAAGGACGTATGTGATTTATGTACATCAGTGGAACCAACTAGTGACTGTACATGCAAAGGACTGAACAGTGAACTTATCTATTAACTAGAGGCCCAGTACACAGATTCGTGCACTGGTGGGGGGCATGGCCTGTGGAGATCAGCCCACTGTGGGAGCATGGCTCATCTCAGGTAGCTGAGTGGTACTCCCACAGTGGAAGCACACTGACCACCAGGGGGCAGCTCCTGCATCTGCCCCTTGGTAGTCAGTGCGCCTCATAGTGACTGGCCGACTGGTCATTCTGGTCGTTACACCATTCTGTCACTGGCCTTTTACATATAGAGATATGCATTTATAGTTTCACATCAGTACTGCCAACTCTCCCATTTCTGATGTCTTTTTCTTTCTATTTTATTTTGTATTGGTTTCATGTGTACAACTTTGTAGATGGACAGTCACGTACTGGGGTATTTCCAGTACCCACCTGGCATAGTTATTACACTTTTAGTGACTGTATTTCCTATGCTGTGCTTACTTCCCCATGACTATTTTGTAACTACCTATTTGTGCTTCTTAATTCCTTCACCTCTTTCACCCAGTCTTCCCCACCCCCGTTCCCTCTGATAACTTTTACACAAGGAGGGATTTGCTAGCTCAGGAATTAAACTTGGGCTTTTTGTTTGGATATTTGATTTGGGGGATTGGGCAGATGTTACCTCATTAGTTTCTTGGTTGGCCTTTTAGTGATAACAACTTATGTGACCAGTTAGTTTTTCTGAGAAAAACCACAGAACAGTAGAAGGAACAGAAATAAAAGCACAATTTTTCTGTTGAATGTATTTGCTTGAGACCAGTGTGTGGTGATCCCAGTCAAATAGCAACCAGTGTTCTACATGGAGAAGCTGTTGTAAAGAGCTAATGGCTCAAAATGAGGAGTAAATATAAAACATCACAGGAGCCATGCACTGGGCCACTTGCCTATAGATTTAGAGTAAGCAGTTGTGTGCTTTGGTGACAGTCATATTGTAAATACCACTTCGATGGGTTGCATTTTTAATACATGTGGTACCTGCATTAATAGGGGACAGCATCCCTCCTCAGGCACCAACCATAAGATGTTGAAGGAGTCAAACCCATGAGGATTCTTAAAAACTTCCCACCATTTAAGAAACAGTTACCATTAAATGATTATAACCCCTCCTCCCATCATTCTTTTTATAATTTTGGCATCATGGAAACAGCTTAGAACAGCGATTTTCAAGCATCGTGCTGTCAGAATTTTTGAAACATGTAATACCTCATTCTTGTGTCGGGGGCACTGATCTCTTTTCCCTTAGATGGTCAAATAAAAAAACAGCCAACACTACCGTAGCCATCCAGTATAAATGAATCAAAATGATGTGTATTTTTTGACCACATCAGCAAAAAATATATACATATTTTTTGATGTGCCACAGAATTTTAGTAATTCGTTTATGTGTGCCATCAGATGAAAAGGGTTGAAAATCGCTGGCTTCAAAGACTACCTAATGCAACTTGGAACTCAGAGAGGCTTGACTGTCTTCAAGTTCAAGGCTCTGCCTCCTCCTACCTGAGGAGCAAGGATACTCTCAGATGATGGAGCAGCCATAGCTATAGCACAAGATAAAGAATATACTCAATTTGAGGTAGCTGATGTTTTGTGCTGTTGGAGCTAGAGACAAGAAGGAAGTGGACATTTATATAAATTATAATTACTTCTTTATACTCCTGATGTATTCGTGAGAGAACTGAGGCTAAAGGTCCTCTTTTCTTTTATGCCATGCTCGTTCAAACACATTCTAGCATTTTTTAAATATATTTTATTGATTTTTTACAGAGAGGAAGGGAGAGGGATAGAGAGCTAGAAACATGGATGAGAGAGAGACATCCATCAGCTGCCTCCTGCACGCCTCTCACTGGGGATGTGCCCGCAACCAAGGTACATGCCCTAGACAGGAATCGAACATGGGACCCTTCAGTCCATAGACCGACGCTCTACCCACTGAGCCACACCAGTTTCAGCATTTTCTAGCATTTTTTAATCCCAGTTGGCTATTGTTTTGAGTTCTTTTCATAACTTTACATCTGCGTTCTTTATTGTGCTGTAGAACTAAAAAGCATTTCTACTACCAAAATAGTCGATGCCATCTTAATTTTTCTTAGGGCAATAGTGGTAAACCACTTTATTCGACCACGTGAAACTCTCAAGAATCAGAGGCAACTTGCTCTTTTTGTACTTTCCCGAGCTGATAGCTTTCAACAGCAGCATCAAACAGGAAAAACTACAAATTCCGTTTGTTGATTTTATAAAAGAGTGAAGCTCGATGGAGGAAGATGATCTTTTCCTTTTTTGAGCCACAATAACCAGAACCACTTTTCCTGTGTTTACACCCATCCATCTGGCTTTTCTTTAACTTCAGGCTTGTCCCTGTCACTGGGCTGGGTGTCAGGATAGGGTAGATAGTCATGTGTGCAGGTGATGTCATACAGTGAAATGACTTGCAGTCTCTCCTGACTTCAGGCTTTATCGAAAGGGTAGTTTATACACGTCAAGATGAAAGCCTGTTGGTTTTAAAAATCCACCTATGTTTGCTGTTGAAGTGATGTCATGAAAGGAATCCTATATAATAAAAACCTAATATGCTAAGTGTCCTATCAACTGATCGGGCATTCAACCAACCAAAGCGTAATATGCTAACGATATGCTAAGGCTGCTCAACTGCTCTCTATGACATGCACTGACCACCAGGGGGCAGACGCTCCAACCAGTAGGTCAGCTTGCTGCTGGGGTCCAGCTCATCGGGACTGAGTGAGATGGGACAGACACGCCCTGGAGCCCTACCGCGTCCCTCCCTGGCCTTAGCCGTGCACCCGTGGGGTCCCTCAGCCTGGCCTGTGCCCTCTCACAATCCGGGACCCCTCAGGGGATGTCGGAGAGCCAGTTTTGGCTCAATCTCGCAGGCCCGGCCAAGGGACCCCACAGGTGCACGAATTCATGCACCAGGCCTCTAGTTTTTTCATAATGGATCAGAAAAGAGTAGTTTGGGGACCAGCAAGGGACATGGCAAAAGAGAGGTTTGACACAACTTATAAAATGACAAAAGCAGGGGGCAGCCTCAGAACATACTGGTAGGCATGTTCCTTGTCACAGAGGCTCCGTGACCAAGTAACAAGGGCCCGCAGGTCCTTCCTCTGGTTACAGTGTTAAACGAGACGGCTTCTAACCTTCCTTCCTTTGATTCCGTGACTCACGGTGGGGAAACTCGGCTCGCATCCGTATTCCAGTGAGACCAGCTGCAAGGCCAAGGCCCCAAGTCCTCGAACCGACAGTTTGAGCTTCGAGAGGAGCAGCCATGCATGGCTGAAATCAAACCAGCCCTTACACACCAGTTAGTGGGTGCTCTGCTCTTGCAGGGGTGCCAGGCTGTGGAGCAAGCTCTCATACAGGACCAACTTCTGAGTCAGAGGCTCACAAATCAGAGAGCTCTCCTTCCTGAGCGCCAAGCTTTCCTCAACAGTTAGACAGCTCCAGGCTATCAGAGGCTCCGTGAAGCAGAGATCTGGGCCTCAAGGCTGCTTCCCACGTCACTCCTGCTGCATCCCACAGGCCCCTGCGGCCCAGAAAGGAGGAGGTCTCTGCGTGAGGTCTGTTACACACACAGAGGGGCGATTTCTATAGGAAGCCTCTCCATTGTAAGCCCAGGGATTGGGGGGCTGATATGACATCCAGGAGGCCAAACCAGCTCCTTCACCCCGGTGACCCTTCAGGGCATCTCCCAGGCAAAGCACATGGACCTCTTTCCCTGGGCGTGACTAGGAGCATAGACTGAGTCGCCAGATTGCTGACCAGCCCTTCCTCAGAGTTGTCTTTGTCCCAGCCCCTCAGGAAAGATGGAGACAAACATACGTTGTGACTTCCTCTGCAAGCACAGGCCACCACAATGCTTCACGAACTGGCGCTCCTTGGTCAGGTTTAATCAGGAACTCTCTAGAACATGTGGGCGGATTTCGGTTCTCTATTCGCATGTAGAGCCACCCCAGGGCATGACTGGGAGGGTAAAGAAAGCTCAGTGTAAGTCTGTTTGCTCCAGGGAGAAAGCAGTTCTACCCCGTCCCCCATACACACCCCAGAGATTCTGACATGAATGATATTCAGATTTTAATATGCTCATTCAGTGAGGTTTTTTAATGTTTTTATTGATTTCAGAGAGGCAGTGGGAGAGAGAGAGAGAGAGAGGGAGATCAATGATGAGAGAGAATCATGGATTGGCTGCCTCCTGCTTGCCCTGTACTGGGGATGGAGCCTGCAACCTGGTTATGTGCCCTGACCTGGAATCGAACCGTGACCTCCTGGGTCATAGGTCGGTGCTCAAGCCCTGAGCCACACTGGCCAGGCATAGGGTGTGTGTTTTTTAATGAGGCTTTGAGATAGGCATTTTCTTAGGCTGAAGATCTGAGCAGCCGTCTTAGTACTGCTTATTCAAAGGAGTCCACAGTGCAGCGTGAGCTGTGTCCACGTTACCTCGTTTCAACTCCCCCACTACTCCAGTGTTCACATCGAGGTGCACAGATAACCTTTTTCTAAATCTTTGACTAAATCCTACTTAATAAAAGGCTAATATGTGAGCGACCGAATGTGGAACGACTGGTCACTAGGACAGGCACTGACCACCAGGGGCAGACACTCAGCGCAGGAGTTGCCCCCTGGTGGTCAGTGTGCTCCCACACAGGGAGCACCACTCAGCCAGAAGCCAGGCTCATGGCTGGAGAGTGCAGCGGCCATGGTAGGAGCCTCTCCCGCCTCCATGGCAGCACTAAGGATGTCCGACTGACGGTTTAGTGGGCCTAAGCCATCAGTCGGACATCCCCCTGGGGCTTCCAGACTGAAAGGACCCAAGCCAGGTTGAGCGTCCCCCCTGCCACAAGGGCACGAATTTCGTGCACCGGGCCTCTAGTTTAACAATACCAATGACGTGGCAATCATCATGACCTCACCTCTGCAGCATGGTTCACAGTTTACAGAGCACTTTTACGACTGTTGCTTCTGCCATTTCGGGGGCCACAGCCCCTGCAGGGCCTGCTTTGAACCAGGAAAGGGCCACAACCCCAAGTTCAAAGTAAGGCAGATGGGACATCTAAGCATGGGCCTGGCGCTCTGCTTGGAGCCAGCTGTGAGGAGACAGTAAGTATAGGAACCGAGTGTGGGTTCTGGGTTTGTTTGCCTACCTGACCAATAACGCGGGTTCTAGAGAGAGGGACATTCCTCCGCGTTTGGTTAGATAGTAGCAACCGAAGAGGGAACTTGAGGGCGAAGCTTTTTTAAAAATCTAATGCACCTGATCGGTGTGGCTCCATGGATAGAGCGTCGACCTGCGGACTGAAGGATCCCAGGTTCGATTCCAGTCAAGGGCATGTATCTGGTTGCGGGCACATCCCCAGTAGGGGGTGTCCAGGAGGCAGCTGATCAATGTCTCTCTCTCATCGATGTTTCTAACTCTCCCTCTTCCTTCCTCTCTGTAACAAATCAATAAAGTATATTTTTTTAAAAAATAAATAAAAATAAAAATCTAAAGCAGGAGTGGGGACACTTTATCTTAAGTCACAAGCACACACTCAAGGTCGTGTCTGAGTATTGTTTTTTTAAAGGGTAGGGAATATCAGAGCTGGAAAGAAGGAATACAATTCAAGGAACTCTAGACAATAAATAACATTGAGTATGGTGCCTTTCTATGTCCTGGCTGTTGGGGAAGGGAAGAGGAAGATAAGACAGGACGAGAGATAACGGGCGAAAAGAGGAAGGCACTAAGGGAGCGAACTGCAGAGGAAGCGAAGATGAGAAAGATACTCAGAAAGAACACGGGGCGACAGCCATTTCAGAATGCAGCGGAGTCAGATCCCTGCCTGCCTGTGTTCAGTGCCCCCCCTCTCTCTGGGGGCACCCCTGCTGGGTGTGCCAGGAGCAGATGCTCATATTCACGCTCCCGGTTCAGCCGCAGCATGGAGCCCTCAGAACCAGCGCTCGCATCCTTGCCATGCGCTCCTGTCACACCTGTTGCTGCAGGACACTCTGCACAGCACTGACGCCTCGTGGGCCCGGGGGCCGGGAGGTGGGGGCGCTTAGCTGACCCCTGCTGGCCACGCGAGGAGTCCGACTTCCTGGGACATAGGCCCAGTACAGAGCGCTTTGTTCAAGGACGCCCCAACCGAAATGCGATCACACCTCACACAGTTACCAGCAGAAGGCGGCTCTCCCCTCTGGTGAAATTTCCCTGTAGAGCAGTGGTTCTCAACCTTCCTAGTGCCGCGACCCTTTAATAGAATTCCTCATGGGGTGGTGACCCCCAACCATAAAATTATTTCCGTGGCTACTTCATCACTGTAATCTTGCTACTGTTATGAACTGTAATGTAAATATCTGATAGGCAGGATGTATTTTCATCGTTACAAATTGAACATAATTAAAGCATAGGGATTAATCACAAAAACAATATGTAATTGTATATTGTGGAATATTTATTTCTAATGACAAATAAATGAAATTTTGTCTTGAATCGTGGTGTAGCATGGGCAACAGTCTTCATAGGACAACAGTAAACTACATTGCTACACGTTGCTACACCGAGGAGCGGTGTGTTGGTTCCTAAGACCATGGGAAATAGGTGTTTACCAATAGTCTTAGGCGACCCCTGTGAAAGGGTCGTTCGACCCCCAGGTTGAGAACAGCTGCTTTAGAGCAGTTAGAGAGAGGGAGAGAGAGAGAAACATCAGTGATGAGAGAGCAGCATGGATCAGCTGCCTCCTGCACGCCCCCTACTGGGGATCGAGCTTGCAACACGGGCCTGTGCCCTGACCGGGAATCAAACCCTGACCTCCTGGTTCCTAGGCTGATGCTCAACCCCTGAGCCACACCAGCAGGGCCTAAGCTGGAATGTTCGTTTGCAGAGCTCTTTTACTTCCGATCGATGTGCAATGCTCTGGAGGCCGCTGTCTTGGAAAAGGTGGAACACATGGTCTCTCCAGAGAGCGGCTGAACCTCGGGCCTGCCCGCTTTCCCTGATTACACCTCCCACCCAGGAGCCCTGTGTACTCGCAAACCAGGCACAACCGTGTCTGAGGTTTGAAAGAGGAGTGTCTGACAGTCTCATGTTTCTTGTGTTTTCCTGCAGTCACTACATGAGACAGATCCTGGAAGCCCTGCGCTATTGTCACGATAACAACATCATCCACAGGGATGTGAAGGTAAGCGCTTTTATGACCGACTTCAGTCTTGGTGAAGAGAGACGGACTTGAGTTTCTGATGACTTCTCTGAGATTCTTAGTTAGCAGCTTTCCACAGGTGGGCTCACTGTGCCGATTCTTAAAGCAACAGTTTGGATCCCTCCCGTTTCCTTCTTTTGGTTAAAATGCACACGCATTCTAAAATTGTGTTATTTCTGCCCTGGCCGGTGTTGCTCAGTGGATAGGGTGTCAGCCTGCGGACTGGAGGGTCCCAGGTTCGATTCTGGTTAAGGACACATGCTTAGGTTGTGGGTTCAGTTTCCAGTGGGGGCGGGGAACAGGTGTGCAGGCAGCAGCCAATCAGTGATTCTCTCTCATCACTGATGTTTCTCTCTCTCCCTCTCCCTTCCTCTCAGAAATTAATAAAAAGCTATATTTTAAAAATAAAATAAAAATAATAACATTTTTGTTATTCCTCTTTTTCTATCATATGTGTGTGAGAGGAATTTTAAAAATCTCACAATAGATATTAACTAATAGCCAATGCTAAGTTAATTGGGGGGCGGAGAATTTGGATTATACAGTAAACGTTCCTCACACACCTGTAGTTTCATAATGTAGAAAAGTCAGCATCTTCTTTTCTTTGCATATAGTTTTTCTAAAATAGGCCAATATCATACTTACAGATGTCATACGCTGTGTACCCTCAGGAATAGGAATGTTGCCATTATTCAGTCTCTTGAGCCCAGTCACACCTTCGTGAGAACTGTCAGTCCTTGCTCCTCACTGTGTCAGCGGAACAGGGACACGTGCCAGAAGGGAGACCAGCAACCTTCCTCCTGATCCCCAGCCCCCTCCCAGGCCTCCGCTCCGAAGAGCCTTGGAGGGCTCTTGGGCCCTCTTATCCACATTCAGTGCACCGGTGTTTTTAAAATACATTTGTATTGCCTTGGCCAGTGTTGCTCAGTGGATAGAGCATCAGCCTGTGGACTAAAGAGTCCCAGGTTCAATGCCAGTCAAGGGCATGTATCTTGGTTGTGGGCACATCTCCAGTGGGGATTGTGCAGGAGGCAGCTGATCGATGTTTCTAACTCTCCCTTTCCCTTCCTCTCTGTAAAAAAGAAAAATCAATAAAATATATATTTTTAAAAATATTTAAAAATACATTTGTATTGATTTCAGAGAGGAAGGGAGAGGGAGAGAGAGGGATAAAAGGGGGGAAATTGTCCATGGTAGTGGCATGCCCTGTTATTCTTCTGCGTTTACTAATATCAGTACATATAGGCAAGGTAAAATATATCTCCTTGTATGTATGTAAAACATATACAAGACAAAAATGACCGTTTGAAAACTTAAATGAGTAAAACAGATTCTTAGTTCATAGAATAACCTTGTGTCAAAAAGGCCTTTGCATTTTATTTGAATTCTCTTCTTGGGAGCTAATTATATCAACACTAGAGGCCCGATGCACAAAGGTCCATTTGTGTAAGAATGGACCTTCCCTCCCCTGGCTGCTGGCACCACCTTTGCTCTGGCCGGAGCCACCTTTCTGCCTTCCCACGCTGCCCAGAGGCCCAGAGCAGCAAGCATCCCACCCAGCCCCCAACCACTTGGTGCCTGTGTATGCAAATTAATCTGCCATCTTTGTTGGGTTAATTTGCATACTCATTTCTGATTAGCTGGTGGATGTCGTGAAGGTACGGTCAATTAGCATGTTGTTCTTTTACTAGTGTAGATCACATCATGTAATAAAAATGATTGGCAACACACTCCACTGTAATGCTTTCGATAGATAATATAGTGAGCTTTTGATTAGCCATGGCATTTGATATCACAACAATGCAAAGCCAAATAAAATCCCAAAGCAGTTATATTTGGATTTACCTTCTCAGTTACCTTCTGATTGATTGACTCAAATATCTGGGTGCGTGCTCTATGCCAAAGACTGTGCTCAAAGCCCTAAAGTATTTATGGTGTCAGGAGGGATCCACACAAACCAAAACTTAGTGACGTGCCGAGATCGGTTTGGCTCTGTGGATAGAGCATCAGCCTGTGGACTGAAAGGTCCCAGGTTCGATTCTGGTCGGGGGCATGTACCTTGCTTGTGGGCACAACTCCAGTGGGGGGCATGCAGGAGGCGGCTGATCGATGTCTCTCTCTCATCGATGTTTCTGACTTTCTATCCCTCTCTCTTCCTCTCTGTAAAAAATGAATAAAAAATATATTTTAAAAAAAAAACTTAGTGACGTCACACAACAACCGTCACTTATTGGCTCACAAATGCTGCCGTTTGGACAGAGCATGATGGGGCCTCCTCGAGTCTGTTCCATGGGCTGTCAGTGGACCAGCATGGCCAGTAGCCAGGAGACTTCACTCACTCCTCTGGCATCTCAGCTGAGGGACTCACACAGCTGGAACTGTGGGGGGGGGCCCTTCATAAATGGAAGTCCCCAGGCCTCTCGATGCCTTAGCCCCACATTGGCATTGTGTCATGTCCTGCATTCTATTAGTCAAAGGGCCATTAAAAGACAAAGTCAGCCCTGGCCAGTGTGGTTCAGTGGATAGAGCATCAGCCTGCAGACTGAAGGGTCCTGGGTTTGATTCCAGTCAAGGGCACATGCCTGAGTTGTGGGCTCGATCCCCAGTAGGGGGTGTGCAGGAGGCAGCCGATCCATGATTCTCTCTCATCATTGATGTTTCTCTCTGTCCCTTTCCCTTCCTCAATGAAATCAATAAATATATATATCGTATTTTCCGGCATATAAGATGACGCCCAACTTTTCCAGTTAAAATATAGAGTTTGGGATATACTCGCCCTATAAGATGACACCCTGCCGGAGCCTGCCGGCAATCGAACAGTACCTGATTGAGGGGGTGAGGATAAGAAAAAGACAGACAAGAAAAGATGGGGTTGGGAGGCTGAGACTTGAGTCTGCAGCCCCAAGTTTATTTCCAGCAGAGTATTTAAGCACAAGCAGAGGAGGGGGTGACACAAATCAGGTATGTATTTGCAAACACAGTCACTGACCTCCTAAGTAATCAAGACCTTGCAAGATCTTGCACAGAGGCATCAACATTTTTCCAGCCAAGCTGTTTAGTTATGTCTAAACTCTGCATTCACATCTCTGTTTATTAAACTGAAGGGTGAGAAAGCAGAGAGCTATGTCCAGAGCCTGCTTTCAGGTCTCTGGTACCCCCGTATGCCCGGGGCAGCGCCCCACAACACCCGGCGTATAAGATGACCCCCCAACTTTTGAGATTTTCCTGGGTTAAAAAGCTATCTTGCCGAAACTGGGTTGGTTCAGTGGATAGAGTATCGGCCTGCAGACTGAAAGGTTCCAGGTTCGATTCCAGTCAAGGGCATGGACCTTGGTTGCGGGCACATCCCCAGTGGGGGGCGTGTAAGAGGCAGCTGATCGGTGTTTCTCTCTCATCGATGTTTCTAACTCTCTATCTCTCTCCCTTCCTCTCTGTAAAAAATCAATAAAATGTATTTTTTAAAAAGTCATCTTAATACGCCGGAAAATACGGTACATGTTTTTAAAAAGACAAAGTAAGAGCAACTTCACGGAGGAGGTCACATTTGGGTCTGGCCTTGAGTCATGGGGTAGTTACACGGAGACAGTAGAACATGTCCAGCGAAAGGATCAGCAAAGGCTCAAGATCCACAGCGGGTTTTCCTGAGTTCGTTTATTATCTCAGTGCACGTGCCCAGCAATTTTGGAAAGCACCCAGAACCACTCTCAGGAAGGGAGAGAGGAAACCAAAAGCCATGGCGGGGTTGTTCCGTGGGGAAGCAGACTCAACAAAGAGAACGTATTCATGACAGTCCTTATATTTTTGGTTCCTGAAATGTATACGTTTTGCATGGGTCAAGGGAATGCTCGCAGTTAGCTACTCGGTGATTTTGAATTTGGGTGTATGTTTCTTAAGACATTCATCTGGAAAATATGTACTGCGTGCCTACTGTGTGTCAGACATTGTTCCGGGAACCAGAGCTACACACTGAGAACGCCAGCAAAAGTCACTGCCCCGGGAGCTGACTTCCAGTTCAAGGTGACGGACACTCGTCAATGAGCATAGATAAGTCGACTACAGAGTAGGTTAGAAGGTGGCAAGAACGACAGAACAAGAGAGAGGAGCCAGAGGAATAGGGACTGCCAGAGAAGGGGGTGCAGTTTTAAATAGGGGAGCAAAGCCAGCCACATTCAGAAGGTGACACCGAGTAAGGACTCGAAGGAAAAGAGGGTGAGGGCTCCCTGCTATGGAAGGAGGGGATCCAGCCAAAGGGAAAAGCTGGTGCCAGGGCACTAAGGCAGGAGCATAACTGGCATTGGGGGGAGGGCGTGTTACCGAGTACAGGTCTCCACCAGCCCTCCTGCTGTGCCCAAAGTGACTGGGGGCCTGGCACTTTGCTGCTGGAGGTTGCCCTTTGTATTGTGCCTGTACCCGCCAATGCCAGTAGCATTTCACCCAGTTCCACAATCAGAAACGTCTCCAGACATTACCCAAGGCCCCCTGGGCACAGAAACAGCCCTGGATTACATTCAGTCAAAACGTAATGTTATCTTGCCCACACTTGGCCTCCCACCGGCATTTATTAACACACTAGAGGCCCGGTGCACGAAATTCATGCAGAGTAGGCCTTCCTTCCCCCAGCTGCCGGCACCGGCTTCCCTCTGGCACTTGGGACCTGGGCTTCCCTCAAAGCCCCGGCTTCATCTGGAAGGTCGTCTGGTCTAATTAGCATATTATGCTTTTATTATTATAGATGCACACAGAGTCCTTTTCTCTGTCACCTTCCCTTGTATTCCTCTTTTTCCTATGAAAGGATGTGAAAACTTTGTTTCAGTGTCTCTCTCTTTTCTTCCTCTCACCTCTAAATTAAAAGTACATTAGAGGTGAGGGAGATAAAAGATCCACCGAAGGACTTGTATGCATGCATATAAGCATGACCAATGGACACAGACACTGGGAGGTTAGGACATGCATGGGAATGGGAGGGGGCAATGGGAAGATATGTACGCATATAATACATTAATAAAAAATATGGAAAAAATAGAAGTACATTAGAAAGAGCCCTAGCTGGTTTGGATGACTCAGTGGATAAAGCGTCAGCCTACAGACCAAACGGTCCCATGTTCGATTCTGGTCAAGGGCACATGCCCGGGTTGAGGGCTCCTTCCCAGCCTGGGCCTTGGTCAGGGCTGGTGCAGGAGGCAACCAATCCGTGTGTCTCTCTCACATCGATGTTTCTCTCTGTCTCTCCCTCTCTCCCACTCTCTCTTAAAATCAGTGGGAAATATCCTCAGGTGAGGACTAACATTTTCAGTTAAATGTCCAGGAAGAGATGGTCCCGTTGGCAAGGAAAACGCAGCCCTGGCCCCTCGCCTGCCTGCAGTGCTGTGGCACTGAGGTTGGGGTCTCTAGTCCCTTGGGGCTCCCACAAACAGCCTCCCGTGGCTCTGACCACCTGGCGCCCAGTTCTAGTAACTGAAGTTGAAGGTCAGCTGCTTCTCTAAATGCAAATGACTGCACCATGGCGCTCGCTCTTCTGAGTGGGGCCTGTGTCCAGGAGGGTGGGGGCTCAGTTGTGAGTTCTCAGAATTGGGCAGAAACCTCAGTCACACAGACACAGCAGAAGCGCGCTCCACCCCCCCCAACCCAGCCCTACTCTGCGCCCTTCCCTTAAATGGCTTTCCTCGCTCACTCTCCTCGCTGCCCGTGGCCGCACCTGGCTGCTCTTTGGTCCCCTTCTGCTCTCACTTCTGCTTTCACCTGCTGCAGGCCAGGCTTGATTGTGAGCAGGCGTGCCCCCGGCGCGGGCTCCACGGCGCTGTGGATTCTTCCAGTCGTTCTTCCTCTCTGGTTCTTGGTTGCTGACATTTGTGTTCCATCCCTGACCACAGCTCCCAAAAGCCCCGAGTTACAGAGAAAAGCACACTGGCTGCTGAGCTTGAGTGTGGGGTTTCAGTCATTGCACTTCAAAAGGCTCGCAGATCATCAAACCATCTTCAGCGTATCTTGTATTTTTCTAATATATTTGTGTTAATCTCAGAGAGAAGGAGAGAGAGAAGAGAGAGAGAGAAACATCAAGGATGAGAGAGACTCATGGATCAGCTGCCTCCTGCACACCCCCTACCAAAGATCAAGCCCACAACCCGGGCATGTACCCTTGACTGGAATTAAACCCTGGACCCTTCAGTCCACAGGCCAACGCACTATTCACTGAGCCACATGGGCTAGTTACCTGGTATTTCTAACGACTGTGCTTCTCTTCTCCCACTGACCTTTCCAAAACAATCAACTCCTGATTTTCAAAGGAAAAAAAATGACTGTTTCTTTTGCTTATCAGATGCGAACCCTCACTGCTGTGCTTCTCCTGAGGCAGAGGCAGCGAGCAAGGACAATGCAGCCAAAGCTGCTTTTTCTGTCGGGTATATAGCCTTTCTCACACAGGAACTCTTCCTTTCCTCCGATGTCACTTCAACTGGAATTTGGGGACAGTCCAGGGCATTAGGCCGCAAATGGAAATGCTTGGCATGTGGCCAGTGTCCCTCTGTGTTTCCTGTGTGGTTGGCCAAGCAAGATGTCCTGGCAGCTTCTCTTCCCACACTTACCATAACATCTCCCACCTGCAGGCTGCAGGGCCAGGGAGAGGCCGTGGGAGTCCTGGCCAATCAGAACACCACGGGCATCCTCCTCTTCTGCCTGGGGAGCAGAAACTCACTTCCAGGTTGAGTGGTGTATCTTCCTTTAGCTTGTGTAGTCATATACATACAGTGGTACCTCGAGATATGAGTGCCCTAACATACAAGATTTTTGAGATATGAGCCATCGAGCAAGCGATTTTTGCTTTGAAATACGAGCAACATTTGAGATAGGAGTAATCACGTGGATCGGTCGGCTGTACACGACCCACCAGTTTACCGAGACTCGAGCGTCTCATAGTTTCCCACGCCTCAAGGTTACAGAACGAATTAAACTCGTATCTCAAGGTACCACTGTGTGTGTGTGTATATATATATATATTTTAATCAGGCATGTCTCCCTTCCTCTCTGAAATCAATAAAATACATTTTACAAAGCCAACACTCTAACTGGCCAGGGCTCTTTTTTTAAATATACTGTTATTGATTTGAGAAAGGAAGGGAGAGGGAGAGAAACACCAATGATGAGAATCATGGATCAGCTGCCTCCTGCATGCCCCCTATTGGAGATCGAGCTGCAACCCTGGCATGTGCCTTTGACCGGAATTGAACCCGGGACCCTTCAGTCCACAGGCCAATGCTCAATCCACTGAGCCACACCGGCGAGGGCTGGATATTTGCTCTTAATGGCTTGTGTTCCTGACTCATAGTTTGAAAGTCCGCCTCAACGAGCAAATGTCCGTGGAAAGGATGTGAGGGGAAATAAACAGTTACCGTGGCCTGTTTGAAGGTATAATCGTGTTGCCCTAACTCAAAATTTGGGGTTTCTGAAATTGCTTGCCCCTGGGTCACAGGCACATTAAAAACACCGTTTTTCTGAAACCCACACTTTTAGCGTTAGGGTCCATTTAGAAAATGGTTATCTCAGACAAAATATTTGCCATGACCTTCAATAGCCAGCTCTTCGAGTTACACGAGAAATGCAGCTGATGTGCCATTCAGAGAGCTGTGTGCTCTGAGGGCAAACAGGGGCATGTAACAGGCTCAGCCTAGAGAACTGAATGGGAACTCTGTCAGAAAGGCAACCTCCCGAGAAATGGCATAACCCTCTCTCGGCCTTTTTTAAATCTAGGGACCTACTTTGGCGCTGTCTTTTATGTTTTATTTAAAGCGGTAGCCATGTAAAGTGACTTTTTCAAATAACGATTCTGAGGCCCTGGTCCGGTAGCTCAGTTTGTTAGAGCATCGTACCCATATGTCAAGGTTGTGGTTCAATCCCCAGGTAGAGCACATACAAGAATCAGCCAATAGCCCTGGCTAGTTTGGCTCGGTGGATAGAGTGTCGGCCTGTGAACTGAAGGGTCCCAGGTTCGATTCTGGCCAAGGGCACATACCTAGGTTGCAGGCCCAATCCCCAGTAGAGGGCATGCAGGAGGCAGCTGATCAATGATTCTCTCTCATCATTGACGTTTATCTCTCTCTCGCTCTTCTTCCTCTCTGAAATCAATCCTATATAATAAAGCCTGATATGCTACGTGTCTGACCGTTTGACCAGTTGCTATGACACTCACTGACCACCAGGGGGCAGATGCTTCGACCAGTAGGTTAGCTTGCTGCTGGGGTCCGGCTGATCGGGACTGAGCGAGTTGGGCCAGACACACCCTGGAGCCCTCCCACGGTCCCTCCCCAGCCCCAATCACGCACTGCTGGGGTCCCTCCACCTGGCCTGCACCCTCTCACAATCCAGGACCCCTGGGGGCATGTCAGAGAGCCAGTTTCAGCCCGATCCCCGCAGGCCGGGCCGAGGGACCCTACCAGTGCACAAATCTGTGCACCGAGCCCCTAGTAAAAATATAAAATAAAAAGAATCAGCCAATGAATACATAAATAAGTGAAACAACAAACCGACATTTCTCTCTCTCTTTCTCTCTCTCTTTCTCTCAAAATAAGATAAATTACACAAAATCATTCTTTTTAGCAGATACCTATATTAAAATCCTAAGTGCCGTGCGATTTAATACAGTACGTTAAAACTATTGAGAATCTTCTCAGCTCCCCTGAACTGAATGAGTTGGGGTTTGAAAACTTGTGTGAGACTAAAACCACGAGTGTAACTGGCAAAACGTCCTCGGGAACTCTCCTGCCGCTGTCTCCGCAGATCAATCAGCCAGAAATGAGCGCGCTGCCAGCAAAGAATAGACGCGCGCTGTGTGTATTTAAAGCCGGCAGGTGTCTCTTCAGGCGTTCCTCTGAAGATTTTCTTCTCTCAATTAAGCATCGAAGTAGGACAGGAGAATAAGAAAACATTTACCATTTGTTTTCTGTTCTTTTCCAATTAAAATCATGCGGGTGTGTAAGGGAACCTCTGGTGGTGGTGATCACCTGGCCCGTGGGGGATCTGAAGAGGGAATTGCTTCCACATTTTTAATTCGGGACCCAAACCTGCTGTCAGTGTACAGGCTCGGGGAAGCGCTGTGTGAACTTACTGGAAACTTCTTGCCGAGCGCTGAAGGAACTGCCAGGGACAGAATAAATGACACTTTCAGTCTCTAAGTAATAGGTTACAGTGAATATTTATTCAACTTTATTTTGACTCAGCTGTTTCATTTGGTTCTTCTCTGAGCAGAGAATGCAAGTGCCATGGGAGTGGAAATAAAAAACACACTATAACTCCAAAGATGCTTATGATCTCTTTGGAAAGATAAAACACACATTTTTTAAGATAATGAGTGTAATGTGTATATAATACAGAATATAGTCACCAGCATTTGTCTTACTATTACCTGGGAGAAAGAAGTGACCATTAAGAAATATTTACTCTTGCCCTAACTGGTGTGGCTCAGTGGATAGAGCGTGGGCCTGGGGACTTCAGGGTCCCAGGTTCGATTCTGGTCAAGGGCATGTACCTTGGTTGTGGGCACATCCCCAGTAGGGGGTGTGCGGGAGGCAGCTGATCGATGTTTCTCTCTCATCAATATTTCTGGCTCTCTATCCCTCTCCCTTCCTCTCTGTGAAAAAAATCTATAAAGTATATTTAAAAATACCTTTAAAAAATGCTTACTCTTTAAATATTTGCTTAGAATTTTGGACAACTTACTTACCGATGCACTTCAGGTTTCAATCAGTAAATTGACATACTTTAGGGTTGTGGTCATTGAAATAATACTTATAAAGCATGTAAGAAGACTGCCTGTATCATAGCAAGTGCTTAGTAAGTGGTAGCTACTCATAATAGTAACATCATCTGATTTAATAATAGTACCTATGAATTAGTTCACTCATTTCACCAAAATTAATGGAGCAGATCTACATGCCACATTCCATTTGCCATCAACAACAACATTATTTACATTAAATGCAGAGGAAAATATACAAAATGTGATCCAGATTGGCATATAATGTCATTGTATTCGCTTTTTATTTTGACGAAGTCTAATCCAAATGTTTAAGCATATTTATAAATAACATCTGCTTAAGAAATACTAGAATCCATGAATATTGCTTCTCCTAGTATCCTAAGCCAGGTAATAACAAATCGTGTGTCACTCAGACATTTAGATAGGACTTAAGGGAGGAAATTTCGCATTCACATTTTCTTTTATTGGTTTTCCAAGTTTCCAACAAAACACTATTCACAGGTGGACCTTGTATTTGAACTTCCAAGAAGCAGAAACACCCACGCCATTGGCTTCTTTGTCCTTTCGCCCTGAAACCCTGTGTTCCGGATACAAACCCCGACGGTTGACTTCACATAGAAAGTGGTCTGTTGGTTTCCTATGCTGTGGGGTCCTTTCGATGTGCTAACTTTTGCCCCTGAAAGTCTCTGTCTTCTCAACTTTCGGTACAAGTCAAACTGTAAAGTGAGTTTTATGATCACTTTTTAAACCGAACACATCTTCTCGGTGACTGTGGCCCACTGGGCCACGGCCTGTTGACCGTGTCATTTATAGCCATGGGAGCACATTCCTAGGTGGTGGGCTTTTCCATTCAAAAATCAACCGTAGGGTTGGATATGTGTGGAATCAGATTTTGCAAAGAGATTATATAGTATCTTCTTGAATGTCTTATCTAAGAACAGAAATATAATGGGGTCTGTGCTGCTTCTGGCTGATGCGAGACAGGTGAGGATATTTTTTATTTCTATCAAGTAATTCAGCTGCTCACAGTTCACTCTTTGGTGGAGAACATAGAAAATGGGCTTAAAGATGCTGTAGGGGAGGAAGCAAACGATCAGCAGAATCTGGATGACCAAAAGGTGCCTCCTCACGGAATTGTATGTGAGATGTTTCTCCGTGATGGATGTACAGGTCCTTATCTTCCTCAGGTGGCTGACAAAAGAGTAGTATGATGTCAGGACGACTAAACACGAAAATCCGATAAATGTGGTCCCGATGAGGCCCGCGATCTGAGAGGTCATGGCTCCTAGTTCCATCCTCCTGTTATAACACAGGGTCTCCTCGCCCTCCGCGACCTCCACCACCGAGTAGTATATGATCACGGGAATAATCACGCCGAGGACAGCTCCCCAGATGTACACGCAGAGTTTTTTGGCAAAGTTGGGCTGGCGGAATTTTTTCAGTAAATGGCCATAAAATATTTTCTCGTAGCACGAAGTGGTCTCCTGCGTGGAATCCTTTTTCATCAAGGTAGCATAGCGACTGATGGCGATCCAACTCAAAATCAACAGGCTGACAAACATACTTACATGCATGGAGAGGGTGCCCAAAAAATTGACCAGCCTGCACTGTGTGGATCGATACTCCCACTGAAAGCCTCTCAGGAAATAGACACCCATGAAGGGCATGGTGCTGCACACCAGTAAGTTTGCCGTCACCAGATGTGCTAGGTAGATGTGAGTTGATGTTTTCTTACCTATTTTTGTTAAAAATACCCATTGAGAGAGAGAATTTCCGAAGAGACCAATGATGCAAAGGAAGATGTAAAGGATCGGGAGAGCCACAGAGGAAATCACAGATGGCCGAATACATGTTGAGGCTGAGTTGTTATTCATTTGTATCTGCTTTTCTTGACTTTGGTCACGGGAGCTAGAACAGAATTGCAGATTTTTTTTAAACATGTATCCACCCTACATCCTCTTCCACCTCCCCCTGCCTCCTTCCCCACCATGTTAAATATTTAAAGCTAGAGGCCTGGTGCACAACATTCTTGCACTCAGTGGAGGGAGGGGCCCTCAGCCCAGCCTCTCACAGTCAGGGATCCCTCGGGGGATGTCCGACTGACAGCTTAGGCCCACTCCCCTCGGACATCCTTTACACTGCTGCGGAGGCAGACCATTGCACTTGCCAGCTATCAGCCTGGTGTCTGGCTGAGCGGCGCTCCCCCTGTGAGAGTGTACTGACCAAAAGGGGGCAGCTCCTGTGTTGAGTATCTGCCTCCTGGTGGTCAGTGCACATCATAATGACCAGTCGTTCTGCTGTTTGGTCAATTTGCATATTAGCCTTTTACTATATAGGATTACTAGTATAGATGGTAGTTAAGGTGAATGGTTTTTAAAAAATGGGTAAAACAGTAACATAGATGTATTGGATGGAAAGGGAAAGTGTAGGTGCCTTCTCACCTTTTCTGATCCCAATTGTGCAGGTGAAATAAAAGCAAAAGTTGATGTGCAAAGTGCCTTTGTCTACAAAACAAAATTTGATAAAAATAGTTCAATGCCTGAGTTTTATCACTTTATACTCCAGGGATTTGTAGTTCTTATATTAGATTCTAAAGCAGTTTGTAAATGACAATGGATTTTTTTTCCTAGAAAGGAACCATATTTTTCAGTGTATAAGACGACTTTTTAACCCAGGAAAATCTTCTCAAAAGTCAGGGGTCGTCTTATACGCCAGATGTCATCTTATATTCCAAACTCTATATTTTAACTGGAAAAGTTGGGGGTCGTCTTATACACCCAGTCATCTCATACGCCAGAAAATACGGTACTTTTTTTTATGTTAAGGTGAAGGAACGTGTTGCGAAAGCATTTGGTGGCCATGTTCATAGATAGGAAACTGATCTTTAATCATCGCATTCATTACACATAACTGCTTTTCAAAATGGTGTCTTCTCATGGCTGGATTAAAGCACTTCTCCAAAATCAAATGCTATTAGAAGTGTCTCTTTCCCTATCTCAGAGGTAAACTTAATTTCACATAAACAAATGCTCGGGCAAGATCCTGACTTGCACAGAAGGGAAGTGTAAATCCCAGGGTCTTTACCAAAGGACATCAATAATTCATTTCAAATACTTAACACTAAACGGGCCTACTTCGATACGAAGTTTACTTTCAAATTCTGTCAAAACTGTGGTTGCTGTGCTTGCTGGTTAGAGCGCCCTCACGTGTCTGTGTGTGTAATTGAGTATCTGGTTGTTCAGAGAATGGGTTTTTTAGATGTTATTTTAACCCCAGCATAAACGCAGGTGTGGCGTTTGCTTTCCTATGTCTTATTTTTAAATCTTTATTTAAAGGGTTGACAAGTCACACACAAACTCCTTCTCATTCTTATTTTTTTCCATATCCTCATTTCTTTCAGGGGGGAATAATAGAAGTTATTGGATTCTGATCAAATCAGAATCGTGAGCTTCCTCAGAATGTGCCACCTTTCTTGTGTTTTTCACTATAACTTTCTAGGTACCACATCCTCTATTCTTTCCTAATCTAGAGGGAGGATTCTCGATCTTATTTTTAGAATCCTAGCCTCTCTTTGGCTAAACACATGCATTGCCTTCTGAGATTCTTATATGCCCCCGGCCCTAGGGGCTGTTGGTTCTCTCTCTCTCTCTTCAGAATCATGGTTATATTTCTGCCTCTTGGATTACAGAAACTATATTTGAAAAAATCCCTATTACAATTTTGAAATCATTTTTATACCAAACAATACCCACCTAAAGACTGGAAAACTTGAGGGTTATGCAGTGTCTCTTGTTCGAATACGGAGACCCTTCAGTAATGTCTACCAGTGTCTTTGCTATTCTATTCTGTTTCTTTGTCGTTTTTACTTAGGAAATAGTCCGTGTGCTGCGCAGTTAGTGTGTCAGATCTGGCTGTAAATATCTAAAACCTAAACTGGCGCAAATCAGTCAAGTAGAAGGTGAACTAAGCCAGCTTATTTCTTAAGAAAAACTAGTCTGATCAAAGTAGTTTTCATTTTCCATAAGAAATGGACCTTTTCTATGATGATATTAAAGAAACACACTAGCCTTGCGGAGATAATACATTCTATACTAAAATCTGTCAACGTACTCATGTTCCTGTATTAAGAGATAATGTTTCTTTTTTTTTAAGTAGACCATCTCACACAGCATCTGATATCGTACTCCTTACTGTTCTATGTCACACTAGCAAATGCTTCAGAACAGAAAGGGGGTACAAGAGACTTCCGCAGAGTCTAGCACTGACACTGAACTTAATGTAACAAATACAACTAGTTCACATCTTTGCTTCCCAAACATCAGACTTGTCTCTATGATGTACATCTCCTTTCAAAATGAACTTTGATTCTAAAACTACTGGATAATTCGTCTCTAAAATTTGGAAAATACTATTAGGCTTAAGAAATCAAAGAAAAGAAAGAAAATATATATATACTGAGTGGCCAAATTATGATGATCTCTGAATTCATAATAATCTGACCACTCAGTGTCTATCCTATATAATAAGAGGCTAATACACAAATTGTCCCCTCGACCAGGAGTTTGACCAGCAGGCAGACTGGCCAACCACCCATGTCCCCTCCCCCTGGCCAGGCTGGCCGTACCCCACCCATGCACGAATTCATGCACCGGCCTCTAATATATATATATGCTCACTGAGTGGCCAGATTATTATGCTTTCAGAGGTCATCCTACTCTGCCACTCAGTGTGTGTACACACACACACACACACACACACACAGAATTGTTCTCCCATCTACACAAGAACTCTGCTGACCAACCTTCTTACCTGAACCAGCAGCTGGTGCCAGCCGCAGCTCCGCTGTTCGGGGCAGCGATGCTGAACGTCACACTCAGATCCTCTGCTCCTCACGCCGTCAGTGCCCTGCCGTGTGTCAGTGGGAAGAGATTCTCGCAGGACACGACGACAGTGGTAGGAAAAAAAAGGAAATAAACAGTATCATAGCAATTCGGTAGTTGGAGTGGATGGGGCACACCTTCCCCACCCAAATGACGGCTGATTTCTCTGTCTCCGCAGTGAGAGGAAGTTGGTGACCATATATATATTCTGTACTTCCCTGTGATTATCTCATGGCCCGGTGCACCTCAGCCAGCTGGGTGGGCATGCCTGCTCGAAGTTCAAAGGCTTGATTCCCCCTAGCTAGTTTTTTTTTTTTTGTAAACATATTTTATTGATTTTTTACAGAGAGGAAGGGAGAGGGATAGAGTCAGAAACATCGATGAGAGAGAGACATCGATCAGCCGCCTCCTGCACGCCCCCCACTGGAGATGTGCCCGCAAGCAAGGTACATGCCCTTGACCGGAATCGAACCCAGGACCTTTCAGTCCACAGGCTCTATCCACTGGGCCACACTGGCCTTGGCCCCCGGAGCTAGTTTTACACCACAGGGCGGTAGAGGGGACCGCTCCACATGGACCCCACACACTGGCCTGTACAATCAGGCTGCTTATCTCTGCAGGCGATTAAGTAAGGAACAGGCTTTTGTTTCCCTTCATTCTTGATAAGGAGGTTTTGCAATAAGCCGCTCACAGATGATTTTACAGACAAGATAAATGAGTGAGGCCCGGCCCGGCCCGTGTGGCTCAATGGTTGAGCATTGACCCATGAACCACCAGATCATGGTTCGGTTCCCAGTTCGGGGACAGGCCTGGGTTTCGGGCTCTATCGCCAGTGTGGGGCATGCAGGAGGCAGCCAATCCAGGATTCTCTCTCATCATCTCTCTCTCTCTCTCTCTCTCTCTCTCTCTCTCTCTCTCTCTCTCTCTCTCTCTCTCTCTCTCTGTGAGGTCCAGCACAGCACACTGTAAGCTCTGCACCCTCAGATCCTCAGGTTTGGGTCCCAACTTGCTTGCTAAGAACTAGCTCATTCCACTTTGAAATGGCCTGTGCTGCCTCCATTCAGAATCAGAGTGGGTTCTGAGCATTTCAGGATGGATTTGGGGGACCCTGGGAAGGGCTGGAATCTGAACATCAGGTATGCCTCGGTTACAATGAATCGTTATAGTATGATCTAAAGAATGGTGAATCTGCCCTGGCCGGTGTGGCTCAGTGGACAGAGCATTGGCCTGCAGACTGAAGGGCCCCAGGTTTGATTCCGGCCTATGCCACATGCCCGGATTGTGGGCTGGATCCCCAGGAGGGAGTGTGTGGGAGGCAGCCGATCCATGATTCTCTCTCATCATGGATGTTTCTCTCTCCTTCTCCCTTCCCTCTCCAAAATCAATAAGGAACTATATATTTTTTGAAAAGAATTGTGAAATCAACTTTCTGATAGAATTGTTCAACCAGTCTGAACTAGTGTCTAAATGACAGCTGAGGTGCAGCCAGGAGCCAGACCTGCATCACACTACCTTTTCTTGGGAAGTCAAACCAGTGAATGGGTGAGAATGGAACCGAAATCCACTTCAGTCCCCAGTGGGGGGCGTGCAGGAGGCAGCCAATCCACGCTTCTCTCTCCTCATGGATGTCTCTCTCTCCCTCTCCCTTCCTCTCTGACATCAATAAAAATATATTAAAGCCTTAGGCAGTGTTGCTCAGTGGATAGAGCGTCAACCTGCGGACTGAAGGGTCCCGGGTTCGATTCTGGTCAGGGGCATGTACCTCAGTTGCAGCTTCACCCTGGCCCAGGCCTTGGTCGGGGCTCATGCAGGAGGCAACCCATCGATGTGTCTCTCTCACATGGATGTTTTGCTCTCTCCCTCTCCCTTCCACTCTCCCTAAGAATCAATGGGAAATATCCTCGGGGGAGAATTTTAAAAAGGGGGGCGGGGGGCGTGGGAAGCTAGAACCCAGCAGGCACAAGATAACCCAGTTAGTCTGAATGTTGGTGCTTCAACCAGACAGTTCTCCGGGGGTATGCACCCCGCGTCTGCACTGATGCGCTTGGCCTTTTCGGTACCCGGAGCTTGGGGCCTGGGAGGCCAGCGCAGGAACGAGCCACGCCTCCTGCATCCACGTTGGAGCATCACCTGCCAAAAACCGTTATTCCTCCGAAGCCGGGCACCTGGAAGCTTGCCTATCGCCAAGTCAGCGCCCCCCGCCCCCCCCCACAGGCCAGTGGTACCCCCAGGAGGAAGCACAGCTGCTCTAAGCTGCGGTCTCAGGACCACCCAGCGCCACGCCCTCTGCAGGATGTGGAATCTGGCCACAGCCCTGCCTCCAAGGGCGCCGCTCTGGGGCCTCACCACTGACTACGCAGCTGCAGTCACCCCCATCCTGCCCTCAGCCCGGGTGTGAAGAACCTCAGCACTCCAGGGCTCATTTCCCAGACGGCTGGAAAGGTGTGAACGTTCAGAAAAATGATTCGCTTTTCTGAAATATGTGCATTGATCTCAGAGAGGCAGGGAGAGGGACATCAGTGATGAGAGAGAATCGTGGACCGGCTGCCTCCTGCACGCCCCACTCTGGGGATGGAGCCCACAATCCAGGCCTGTGCCCTGACCAGAATCGAATCCAGGACCCTTCAGTCCCCAGGCTGACACCCTATCCACTGAGCCAAACCGGCAAGAGTGAAAAATGATCAGCTTTGTAAGAAAGGTCTAATGACAAACTCCCATGGATGTAATCACTGCTGGTGCTCCACCTGTGACTTCCGTCTTGTCCTACGGGCTTGAATGCACTGGGCAGGTCGAGTCTTCTAGAAACACCCACCACAGGAACACTCAGCCGTGGTGGTGGCAGTCCTAAGCATCAGAATAGCCTCCGAGGTGGCAGTGGGAAAGCAGCCGGGAAAGTAGCAGGGGTGGAGAAGAAGAGAAACTTTGACCTTGGATGAGACCGGGGGTGGGGAGGGGGCGGATTTCAAGGACAGGCAGATGTTGAATTTCACCATCTTCACGTCAGTCAAATTCGGTTCATATTATGCTTCAGACCCTACCTTTCTTCCCTTCCCTTTCTTTTCTTGTCTTTTCTTTTTTTTAAGTTCTTTGAAAAGCCAAGAGTACCGTATTTTCCCGCATATAAAACGACTTGGCATATAAGACGACCCCCAACTTTTCCAGTGAAAATAGAGAGTTTGGGATATACTTGCCCTATAAGACGACACCTGGCGGATAAGACGAGAAGATTTTCCTGGGTTAAAAAGTCGTCTTATACACCAGAAAATACGGTACATAAAGTTTTTGGGAAAAAAAGCATTTGATGATAGAATTCTAAAAATAATTTAGATCATATCAGCACAGACACCAGCCAAACACATCTATGCTCTGGGAAGAAACCAGTCGAGTTGCGAGGAGGTTTAGAGACTCCGGGTCATAGACACCTGGCCGTGTTATTGGCAGTCACTTCTTTTGCATTTCTAAATAAAACGGTCCTGAGGCTAAGTCCCCTGTGCCACGTCACTTCCTGTCCTTATTCGAGGGGAGGGGGGAGAGAGATGGCAAAGGAAGACGAGGAAGAGTTTGGTGGATTAGGTCTTACCTGCTGTACCTACTTCTGTCTGGATTCATTTTCTCTTCTTTTTTAAAGAATATTTTTATTGATTTCAGAGAGGAAAGGAGAGAGAGAGAAACATCCATGAGGAGAGAGAATCCTGGATCGGCTGCCTCCTGCATGCCCCCCACTGAGGGGTCGAGCCCACAACCCAGGTAGATAGATGCCCTTGACCGGAGTCAAACCCGGGACCCCTCAGTCCGCAGGCCAATGCTCTACCCACTGAGCCACACCAGCCAGGGCGCATGTTGGTGATCCTTCGATGGCCGGAGCTATGAGACTTGAAGTGGCCATTTTCAGGCTTCCCTCTAAGCAGGTCTCAGCGTTTTCGATATTGTTTCTCCAACTGCTCTGTACTTGGCAGGATTTCTCACACTGCCACGCTGTCTCCTTCCCTTTCCTCCATCCAAAACCAGCGGCAAATGCGTCGCTTCAGGGAGTCTGCAGATCAGGGCACCCTGTTATTTAGAATGCAGCCAGGACACACGTGGTGGAGAACATTGGGAGGAGAGACAAGTTTCATGTGAACCCAGGAAAAGTCTGTCAGAGACGCCTGTCTTCGGAGGTGCTGTGTCCAGCAGAGGGCAGCGTGGCACCGGCCCTGGGTACACCTCTGGCTCCCAAAGGCACCTGCGCTGTGCTATTTTCTCACCAGAAATGTGGGACCATGTAAAAGTGTAGGTTTGGAGCGCTAACAAAATGATAAGCTTCTTTAATTTGGCAGCTGAAAAGCACTTTCAATGTCAGAGAATAAAAGGAATTGCACGGACAATGGAGTTGCGTCCTTAAAGAGAACACGCGGTGCTATCCAGCCGCCTTTTGTAGGAAATGTACTCTGGGGATTTGGTGGGGGGGTGAGGGGGGGCTTTGGACTAGTGATCAGCACAAGAGTCAGCTTTGTAAAGTCTTCACAACTGTAATTATCCTAGTGGTGAAAAGAAAGTCTGCCATTGGAGTTTGCAGAAGCTTTTATCGTATTTTTAGTTTCCCTTTAACTTTTTATATATATTTTTATTGATTTCAGCACACAGGGAAGAGGGAAAGAGAGAAAGAGAAATATCGGTGATGAGAATCACCCATTGGCTGCTTCCTGCACGCCCCCTACTGGGGAGAGAGCATTGTCTTTTTTGTTAGTAAAATTATTATATTTGTGGTCACCATTTTAATCAATGGTACATATGCTTTTCATTTATATTTGACTGGTGGCCCGGTGCATGGATTCGGGCACACTGAAAGGAAATTAATTAGGAGGTGGCTGGCAGGGCCAGCCTGATTGCCCCTAACCACTCTGCCTGCCAGCCTGCTCACCCCCAACTGCCCCCCCACCGGCCTGATCACCCCCATCTACCCCCCATGCCAGTGTGCTCACCCCCAACTTCCCCCTTGCCAGCCTACTCACCCCTGACTGCCCTCCCTGCTGGCCTGATCACCCCTCTTCCCTCCCCACCGGCCTGCTCACCCCTAACTGCCTCCCTGCTGGCCTGCTCACTCAAAACTGCCCCCCCCCGCTATCCTGATCACCTCCAACTGCCCCCCACTGATGTCCTGCTCACCCCCAACTGGCCCTCCTGCTGGTCTGCTTACCCCCAACGGCCCCTCCCCCCACCAGCCTCATCACCCACAACTGCCCTCTCCTCTGGGCCTCTAACCATCTCTACCTCAGCCCCACCCCCATGGCTTTGTCCAGAAGAACATCCAGAAGATCTCCTGGAAGATCTCCCAGTCTAATTAGCATATTACCCTTTTATTAGCATAGATAGGCATCATTTACCTATTGGGTACCAAACCATCCCTCAGACGCGGTGGCTTACACCAACAGCCATCTGTTCATTGTCAGTTCTGCGATTTGTTCTGGGATCAGCTGGGCATTCTTCCGTCAGTCTCACCTGGGAGCGTTCACGCAGCTTCTTGGTCACATGACAGCTCAGCTGAGTGAGTGGTCCAAGATGGCCTCGAGCACGTGTCTGGAGCCTCAGCTAGGATGCCCATGCAAGCTGAGCATCTCTCTCCGTGTGATTGTTCACCCGGGTTTACTTATAACACGATGGGATGCTTCCAAGAGGGAACATTGGAAGCTGTAAAGCCTCTTACGGTCTTGCTCAATGTCATAGAACACCCAGCACATTTTACTGATCAGAGTTAGTGACCTCATCTGCCCAGCTTCAGGAGGTAGGCAAAGACTTCAGCTCTGGATGAGAGGAGCGCAGAGAATGTTGATCTACCATTTTTCTTTTTTTAATAGATTTTTATTGGTTTCAGAAAGGAAGGGAGAGGGAGAGAGATAGAAGCATCAGTGATGACAGGAAATCATTGACCAGCTGCCTCCTGCACATCCCCTACTAGGGATCGAGCCTGCAACCTGGGCATGTGCCCTTGACTGGAATCAAACCTGGGACCCTTGAGTCCTCAGGCCAGTGCTCTATCCAAACCAGCTAGGGTTGATCTACCTTTTTTTTAACATTTTATTGATTTTTTACAGAGAGGAAGGGAGAGGGATAGAGAGTCAGAAACATCAATGAGAGAGAGACATGGATCAGCTGCCTTCTGCACACCCCCTACTGGGGATGCGCCCGCAACCAAGAGACATGCACTTGACCAGAATCGAACCTGGGACCCCTGAGTCCGCAGGCCGACGCTCTATCCACTGAGCCAAACCGGTTAGGGCTGATCTGCCATTTTTAATCCACCCTTTATCTTGTAATGTGTTTGCGATTGTAATGTTCTGACTGGCTTTTTCTGTTTTTCCCTCAAAGTTCGTTGCATTGGCTCTTTCCTTAGGGATTTGTATAGCTGGCTGTATCCCTCAGAGTCCATGATTTCTTGGGTAATATTCCAAAAACAAAAGTTATGTTTACTTTGCAAAGGGACATCCACCCTGTCCCACTTTGGTCTCGGAGCTGTCAGATTGTTTCGGTTATTTCTAACATTGAAAGGTCTGTTGAAAGTATCACAAGCCATCCTGTTTCTTTTGTACTTTTTATCCTCTGTAAATAGCCTATCCCTTAATTTGCCTACTTTTCTGAGTAGGGGGATGAAATCTCTCATCATACCTCGGGCTCACAACCATCTCTTTGTCCACTGTCCGCAGACTGTCCACACTCCCTGCCTGTTAGTCACTGAGTAGCCATCTTGGTTATCAGATGGGTTATCAGAGAGAGAGAGACCATATTTATATGACTGTGATACAGTATCTATACTAATGAAAGGGTAATATGCTAATTAGAGTGGACGTCTTCCGGATGTCCCTCCGGACAAAGCCACAGTGGCTGTGAGGGCCTAAGGCCTAAGCCGTCAGTAGGACATCCCCTGATGGCTCCCAGACTGTGAGAAGGGGCAGCTGAATTTTCTTGCACTGGGCCTCTAGTGTTAGAATTATTCTATTTTATTGTTAATATCTCACTGTGCCTAATTTATAAGTCACACTTTATCATAGGTATGTATGTAGAGGAAAAAATGTATGTAAAGGGTTCTATTCTTGGTTTCCTCCATCCACTGGCGTCTTGGAACATTAGCCCCCACAGACAGGGATTGGAGGGCCTAACATAGAAAGATGATCAGTCTCGCTTGCCCCTTGTAGCTTCTCTCCCACCGCACTAGGTGGGACTCATTTCTCACGCCCTCATTATTTTGGGTAGTGGTTCTCAACCTGTGGGTCACGACCCCTGTGGGGGGGGTCAAACGAGCTTTTCACAGGGGTAGCCTAAAATCATCGGAAAATGTCATTTACTGTTGTTACATTAAGACTGTTACCCATGCTACACCATGCTTCAAGACAAAATTTCATTTATTTATAATTAGAAATAAATATTTCACAATATCTAATTGTGATTATCACTATGCTTTAATTATGTTCAATTTGTAACCATGAAAATACATCCCGCATATCAGATATTTACATTACGACTCATAACAGTAGCAACATTACAGCGATGAAGTAGCAACGGAAATCATTTTATGGTTGGGGGTCACCACAACATGAGGAGCTGTCTTAAAGGGTCGCAGCATTAGGAAGGTTGAGAACCACTGATTTGGGGGATCCCAAAGGCAACCATCAGAGCATGAGACCCACATGTACTTACTTGGCTGACTTCTCTCTCTATTTGGAACTCCCGTCGGTCCCCGCCAGAGCTGACCCTGTCTATTCCAGTGTTTTTCAAGTCTCGCTGGCCACAAAGGGGAACCGAAGATGAGCAGGCATGCAAGTCTCATGAGTTCCCTTGTAGCCAGCTGGGAGCTGCTTTGAATATAGAGGAAACAGCGTTTTTCTTTTGAGTACAAAGTTCCTTCTCTGCAGATCCTAAGCATCTCTGCTTCTGGACGATCCAGGAACACACAGAAGAGGGCCTTCAATCCTGACAAAGTAGGGAAACAGAGACCAAAGCGAATTGGGGAAGAAGAACAGGTGCTGCTGAGGCCAGGGAAGGGGAACCACGGAGGTGCGCCCTGTTCAGAGGACAGCGCCCCTGCCAGCATCGCCAGCGGTGATGGCCATTCCGAGCTGGGTTCATGCTGTTGACCTGGGTCTGCAGGGAACACATCTTGTCCCCACTTCCAGATGCAACATCTGATGATGCACAGCCAAGCCAGGGCTCAGAAAGAAAGCAGAGAGACTTGGATGCCACGCCTCAATACCCCCAAGCTCCCAGAATCCAGCAACTCATTTTAGACATGGTTTAAACAGCCTCTCTAGCAGTGTGCCTACTGTGTGCTGAGGAAGGGACATTGGACGAATGTGCTATCACAAGAGCTTCGGGGAAACTGCGTGGGGACCATTGGCCATACACAAAGCACCTCTTTCCCCCAGATACACACGCTTGAGTCGCCCCAAGGCCATTCAGGCATTTGGCATTTGGTCACAGGTGGCCTCTGCCTGCCACCCACTCTTAAGGCATTGAATGTTCTGGAAGACGCAAACCTACTATTCAGGGAGCTAAAGAACATCTCTTCCAAGTGGTATCAAATGCTCGAGATGCTTTGCTACCTCCCCAGTCTGCTGAGGACCCAGGCTGTACAGAAGCAGTTCCACTAGCCAAGAGCTGCCTGGCTCTGTATCCAGGTGAGACATGCGCAGCTCCTGTCCTTTGCTCTCCTCTTCCTGCTTGCCCTCTGAGGCCACACACACACATGTTGTTCTCTCAGGCCTTCCCTCTGGTCTTCTGCTTCAAGGCTGAACAACTCCCTTCTTTCAGCTCTCCTTCGCCCGTCATCCGGAGAGGCGCCCTCTTTCCCTCGTCTACTTGCTCAAGTGCCAGAGTACGGTGCTGGCCAATACAAGGGAGGATGGGTCTGTCCCCAGGCCTGCCCCGGCCAAGGCTGTTTTCGCAGAAGCTAACGTTAAATTACCCTTAGGAGTTACTTCCGCCACCTCCTCTGGTCCAGGTCACCTTCCGCTGTGCATCTGATGTTTACCTGCATTTTATGTACCGTATGTTCCGGCGTATAAGACGACTTTTTAACCCAGGAAAATCTTCTCAAAAGTCGGGGGTCGTCTTATACACCGGGTGTCATCTTCTAGGGCGAGTATATCCCAAACTCTATATTTTAATGGGAAAAGTTGGGGGTCCTCTTATACGCCCAGTAGTCTTATATACCAGAAAATACGGTATTTTATGTATTTCCCCTGCCTTTTCCTTGGCATTTGAGTACAGTGGTACCTCAAGATATGAGTTTAATTTGTTCCGTACCCTTGGGGCGTGGGAAACTACGAGACGCTCGGGTCGCGGTAAACTGGTGGGTCGTGTGCAGCCGGCCGATCCGCGCGATGACTCCTATCTCAAATGTTGCTCGTATTTCAAAGCAAAAATCGCTCGCTCGATGGCTCGTATCTCAAAAATCTCGTATGTTAGGGCACTCATATCTCGAGGTACCACTGTATTTGGATAACAGTCACTCTTTTCTACTGGCAGGCACATTTACTAATTCATTTAGCCCTCATAACAATTGGAGTTACATACAACTCTGATTCGGCTTTTCTCGGTAGAGAAAAGAGAGCTTGTCCAAGGTTACATAGTAGGTGGTAGAGCCAGAAATTGAACTCCGGCGGTCTGGTTGCAACAGCCATCCTTTTAACCTGTCTGTTACTCTGCCTCTCCGTGAATTATCTAATAGCTAGAGGCCCAGTGTACAAATTCATGCACCAGTGGGGTCCCTCAGCCTGGCCTGTGAGATGGGGCCGAAACTGGCTCTCCAACATATCCCAAGGGGTCCCGGATTGCAGGAGGGCACAGGCCAGGCCGAGGGACCCCACTGGTGCACGATCAGGGCCGGGGAGAGATGAAGGAGATTGACCACTCAGGGCATGTCTGGCCCGTCTCGTTCAGTCCCAATCAGCCAGACCCCAGCAGCAAGCTAACCTACCAGTCTGACTGTCTGCCCCCTGGTGGTCAGTGCACATCATAGCGAGCAGTTGAGCAGCTTTGCATATCATTGGCATATTACTCTTTGCTTGGTTGAACAGCCGACCGGTCGACCGGACACTTAGCATATTAGGCTTTTATTATATAGGATGTGTAATGTCACTGGGCCAAGAAGACCTATTAGATTGCTGTGGCCTTACCACCAGGATGACAATGCTCCTGGTCCGTTGCTCGAGACTCTTCCTCCAGACTGTGATTGAATGGCCAATGCCAAAATCACCCTAATCCCCCCGCCTTTTTTCTTCTAATTCTCCCTCACTGACCCCCTAGTGAATGGCCAATTCTTTCTTTAAATTTGTTCATGCATTGAGCGGGTTGACTCCTGGTCTGGGAGAGATTTCCTGTGCTTTAAAATCATTTGCATGTCCGTCCTCTGATGTTTGAATGTTATAGTTTGACTCTCAGGAAACATTCCTATTTCTGTGTTCTTGAGAAACACCTCGCTTGGATTCCTGTGTACTCTTTAGGACTGAAATGCCAGGTTGTCTTACTTAATAGGTAATTTCATCTGCAGTTCTTCAGCGTGGTCCTTGAGGGGGCTTTATCTAGATCTATTCATTAGAAAATGTCTTACTGCCGAAACTGGTGTGGCTCAGTGGATAGAGCGTCGGTCTGCGGACTGAAAGGGCATATACCTTGGTTGCGGGCACATCCCCAGTAGGGGGCGTGCAAGAGGCAGCTGATCAATGTCTCTCTCATCGATGTTTCTAACTCTCTGTCCCTCTCCTTCCTCTCTGTAAAAAAATCAATAAAATATACTTTAAAAAAAAAAAAGAAAATGTCTTACTTCGCCTGAAAATTTCTGGCAAAAGGCACCAGGAGCAAAGGAAAGGGCAAGTTCCATTCTGGTGGAAGTTATTTGCAATGCACGTAAACAGCAAAAGATGTGTTTGCAGGTTATATAGAGAGCCACTTCCACAATCTGAAAGAAAGAAAAAAGAAAAGAATAAAAGATGAGCGATTCATTGAGGGAAGAGGGGGAGACGTAGAGATAGGAACAGGTACATTTACCCAAGGAGAAATCAAAATGGACCCCCAAAAAAATATGATGCACCAGTCCCCCTGTAATTAGGGAAATACAAGTTAAAACCACAGGGAAAGGCCCTTTCACACCTCCCAGATGGCAAAGGTGAGTAAACCTGAGAAAACCAAGTATGGCTAAGGATGTGGGTAAACCGGAACTCGTATCTTCCATGAACTGATCAAATTGTTTTGGAGAGCAATTTGCCACAACTGAGAGAAACTGAAGATATGCGTGCCATGCGAGCAAGCATCGCCACTGCTAGTTCAGCCAGAGAGAAGCCGCGTGCACAGGGTGTACCAGAGTGTTTCACTTGCGCGTGGTTTCTGACCGTAGAGAAGTGGAAACCCCCTAAGAGCCCATTGTTGGGGGAATGGAGACTCGAGGTGTTGTTTCTTGGCACAGCAAGACACTTGCCATAAAAAGAACCACTTCTTTGAATGAGATTTATAGCTGCCAACCTAAACGTAATTTGAATGAGAGATGTTTACCAAAAAATGTAATAAAGATACTATTTGTGTCCATTTTAAAAAGAAAAACTTGCCCAAACCAGTTTGGCTCAGTGGATGGAGCATCGGCCTGCGGACTGAAGGATCCCAGGTTCGATTCTGGTCAAGGGCACGAACCTTGGTTGTGGGCACATCCCCAGTGGAGAGTGTGCAGGAGGCAGCTGATGGATGTTTCTCTCCCATCGATGTTTCGAACTCTCTATCCCTCTCCCTTCCTCTGTAAAAAATCAATTAAAAAATATACTAAAAGAAATAAAAAAGAAAAACTGAAGTGTATTGCTATGTATACATATGTTTTAAAAGTATAAAGTTATATATCAGAATGGTATGCACTAACTTCCAAAGGGAGACTTGGGCCCTAACCGGTTTGGCTCAGTGGATAGAGTGTCGGCCTGTGGACTGAAAGGTTCGAAGTTCAATTCCAGTCAAGGGCACATGCCTGGATTGTGCACTCGATCCCCAGTGTGGGGCATACAGGAGGCAGCCAATTCATGATTCTCTCTCCTCCTGGATGTTTCTATCCCTCTCTCCCTCTCCCTTCCTCTCTGACATCAATCAAAAACATTTTTTTAAAAGAAAAGAGGCTTGGGCTGAGCATTCGTGTCTCTAAACGTTTTAGATTGTGGGGGTGCGAGGAAACAGTTAAGCAAAGAGGCCAGAACTGTGCAGGCAACTGTGCAGGCTGGATGGTGAGTGCTGTCTGCGAGGTCTGTTTCCCCTTTCCTGTGTATTTGAGATGTTTCAGAAAAAAGGTGAATTGCGGAATTACCGAGTCATAGTCTGACTGTGACAGTTTACTTTTGCGCCTAAAATAACTTGCGTGGCTGACTAACGCAGACAGATTCTATGCATCAGCAGCACCGTTTGCAAACCATACTTAGCAGCCTTCCTTAAAGCATGACTGACGCTGCTTCTTGAGGCGTTCCCTGGGCCAGCAGCAAAGGGAGTAGGGTGTAGGGTGGGGGTGCTCTGATTGGATTGTTCCCTTCTGTTCAACCTGTAGCCCATGTTCCAGACAGCGCTTCCACAGCGTACCAATATCAGTAACTGCAAAACTGGTCTTGAAGATTTCGGTTGGCATGATACAATTTTGATGAGTGGTAAGCAGACCCTTTTGCCACATGTCCATACTCATGCCAATCTATGTTTAAAAAGAGACATCTCAGCCTGGCCAGCGTGGCTCAGGGATTGAGCAGTGACCTGTGAACCAAGAGGCCACGGTTCGATTCCCGGTCAGGGCGCATGCCCCAGTTGCGGGCTCCATCCCCAATGTGGGGCGTGCAGGAGGCAGCCGATCCATGATTCTCTCTCCTCATGAATGTCTCTCTCTCTCTCTCTCTCAACCTGTCCCTTCCTCTCTGAAATCAATACAAATATATCAATATAATAAAACCCTAAGTGATTGTGACCGTGGAACAGCCAGAACGACCGGTTGCTATGATATGCACTGACCACCAGGGGGCAGACGCTCGATGCAGGAGCTGTCCATGGTGGTCAGTGCGCTCCCACAGTGGGAGTGCCGCTCAGCCAGAAGCCGGGCTCAGCACTAAGGAGCAGCAAGCTGAGCAGTCAGGAGCAGCGAGCAGACGGGTGGTAAGGAGCGAGGGGTCCCAGACTGCAAGAGGGTGCAGAGCAGGCTCAGGGATCCCCCACCCCGTGCACAAATTTTGTGCACTGGGCCTCTAGTTTGTAAATAAAACAAAAAGCGACATCTCAGTCACCCCCGTTGTGTTGGGCAGCACGAAATGAAAATGCGACTGCTCTGCACACCCCGGCAGGGAAGACAGTGGTCACAGAGCGTGGCCAGCACCTTGCTCAGCAAAGGCCCACAAATATCTACACTTCACTCTGCTTCCCCTGTCCTCGCATGTGAACTTGACGAGGGGAAATAAGAAGCAAAATAAATGTTTAGGACGAACCTAGGGACACTGACTTCCCTTTCGATTCTGGCTCAGCTGCTCCCACCACCAGCCTCCTCCTCCACCCTCGGCGTGCAGCTGGGGATGAAGGCAGGGCAGCGGCCCCTGAGAACGTTTCTACCTCATCGGACTTGGCAGGATTCAGATTACCTTCGGAGCCTCCGGTGCCTCATTTTACCAAAAACAGGAGTTTCTTTCCAAGTTTACGTGCCTACGGGTGCCTGACACGAAAGGCTCCCCGTCAGTGTCAGATGAACTGCTTCCCACTTTGTGCTTTTGCTTTGATTTTTATAGTTTTTAACCCAAAAAACTCTATGCGTTTTTTCCGCCGGTTATCTCTATTGTCTTATCAATAGAAAGCTCTTTCCCATGCACAAATGAGTTAGTCACATACTAATGAGTTAGTTACATAGTTTTAATCTATTAATAGTTTCATCATTTACATGTAACTCTTTAACCCACTTACTGTGTGTGTGTGTGTGTGTGTGTGTGTGTGTGTGTGTGAGAGAGAGAGAGAGAGAGAGAGAGAGGGTGAGGCTATGAATTGGCTTTTTATTTTAAACTAGAGGCCTGGTGCATGAAATTCCTGCACTTGGTGGGGGGTCTCTCCGCCCAGCCTGCACCCTCTCGCAGTCTAGGAGCCCTTGGGGGTGGGTGTCTGACTGCTGCAGAGGTGGAAGAGGCTCCCGCCACAGCCCCTGCACTTGCCAGCCATGAGCCCGGCTTCTGGCTGAGCGGCCCTCCCACTGTGGGAGCACACTGACCACCAGGGAGCAGCTCGTGCATTGAGCGTGCGCCCCCTGGTGGTCAGTGTGCATCATAGTGACCAGTCCTTCTGCCATTCTGTCAATTTACCTATTAGCCTTTTATCATATAGAATAAGGACAACCCTCTTTATTGGCCCATCTTTCCCTTTCCTGATGATTTCTGTGGTGTCTCCTTTCCATCCGGTGATTCACTCGGGAACCTTTTTTAAAATTCACTTAACCCCACTTCGCAAGATTCCAGCACATCGTGACTAACAGTGTCTTAGCTTCCCTTCAAGTTGTCCTGCTCCGACCCTTTGAGAGCGTCAGTTGGTCCAGTAGTCTTCGCATGTCTCATTGAAGGTCTGCTTGGAGACATGTATTGTTCCATGAAAAGTTTCTCTTTGCATCTATTCCACAGTGTTCTCCTTATTAAAGGGTACGCATATATTTTGACATCGATCAGACCATCAAACCTCAGAGGAGAGGTGGGGGTAAAGGGGAGAGATCAACCAAAGGACTGTAGGCATGCATATGGGCCTAACCAATGGACACAGACACCAGGGGGTGAGGGCATGAGTGGGAGAGTAGGGGTTGGAGGGTTAATGGGGGGATAAGGACACATATGTAACACCTTGATCAATAAAGAACTTTTTAAAAAATAAAAAATAAAGTTATACTCGAATATTTTATTATGCAGGGGGTCGATGCCCTAACCCTCATGTTGTTCCAGGGTCAACTGCATATGTACCTCCTCATGGTAATTATAATAAAAGCTATCTGCATATATAGCAGAACCAGAAAGGAAGATGTGTTAAAAAAAAGAATATATTTTCATATCTGGGAAAATAGATTTCCATTTGTATTTCAAAAGGCTAAAAAATAATTAGCCTATGAACATGTTTCTGCAAAATCCAGATGGTCTGGTGGGAGAACCGGACTTCCTGCTGGTTTTCTCTCGTGGATACCATTCCGTACAGCTTTGCTTCAAAGGGTTGTAATCATATTCGTTCTACTTTCACAGCAGCAAGAATGAACAATCCATTTCCAAAAGATGTTGAAAAGAAAACCTTTTGTACTGGAACAGAATTTTCTTTTTCTAGAGACCTGATCTTAGCAAGTCAACCACCATCAAACCAGCTCTAACCACAGTACTGTCTCAAAACTCACAGCAACACAGCGGCCAGGCAGTTAAATCTGCCCTATGTGGTTTTTGCATATGAGAGGTGTTATTTAGAAACTTTGTCTGGAGGTCTTCTGTAAGCGAGGGTAGATTGCTTCTGAATTTCCTTGTTCTATATGCTTCTAGAACTGAACCTTGAGTCGGGGGGAGGTCCGGACAGTGTCTCTTGCTTGTATACACTAATGCTTAAGTGCGAAATAAAAGATTATATATACCGTATTTTCCGGCGTATAAGACAAATTTTTAATGCAAGAAAATCTTCTCAAAAGTCAGGGGTCGTCTTATACGCCGGGTGTCATCTTATAGGGCGAGTATATCCCAAACTCTATATTTTAACTGGAAAAGTTGGGGTTGTCTTATACGCCAGAAAATACGATAATAAATAGCCTTAAATTTGGTAAGTGGTATGAAGATTTTTTTTTCTTTTCTAAAAATTTAGAAACATTCTCAGGATTCAGGCTATTAGTGAAACTTCTACTGGTAAACAAGATTTCATATGAGCTTATAGGCAAGTTGATTTTTATGAAAATTTATCTTACCACAATTATAGCAAGAGTTAACTCTACTTTTTAATTAAATTTTTTTAAGAATGCCATTGTGCAGGGCTTTATAGAGATGATCTCACTTAATCAAATTTGAGACAGCTTCCAGAACTATGAGTGTATTTGTTTTAATATTTCATAAAACTAGTGGTAATCATAGATAATATAATTTAACCATTCAAACTGTATGTTTACAATAGATGCATGTAAGCATATAAAATATTTACCACTAATATAAAAAAATAATTTTGAGAACCCGAGGGAAAAGCAGTATTTAAAATCATATAAACAGAAGTGCTAAATTTCCGTTTAGGTTGGTAATTGTCAATTAACATTGTCAAAACAAGGGACTTGATATAAATGTTCCTTTTTTCTGAGCATCTAACTTTTCTGTAAATTTTTATCCTCAAATATTTTTGTTTTGTAAATACGATTCTGTATCTACCTATTTTTTTATTGTCTAAAGTTTTTCCCCAATTGACCCCCCTCCCGCCCTGCCCCAGCCATTTCCACCTGGGTAAGCCCCCACCGCGCCAGTGTGTGTGTCCACTGGATATGGGAATCTGCCTGCGTACAAGTCCTTCGGTTGCTCTTTAACCCCCCTCCCCTGCCATTTGTCCCTAGATCAATCTATTCTTGTTCATCAGATTATATTGATCATTATATCCCACCTATGAGTGAGATCATGTGACATTTATCTTTCTCCACTGGCTTATTTCACTTAGCACAATGCTCTCCGTCTTTTTTACCGCAGCGCAGTATTCCATGGTGTAGATGTACCACAGTTTTCTGATCCACTCATGTGCTGACGGGCACCTAGGCTGTTTCCAAATCTGAGCTATGGTGAATTGTGCTGCTATGAGCATAGGGGTGCATAAATCCTTTCTGATTGGGGTTTCTGGTAGTCTTTATTCAACCAACTGTGTGCACTTCTTGAGCACTGGTTGTATACAAGCCAACACTCATGAAAATCAGTTCACCCCTAAAAAAATTCGTCATGCTCTAGAATATTGGTTTCTTAGCCAGTGGTCTACCTGACATTCCAAGCAGTGTTCCGACTACCAGTCACTCCCAGACATACTCTGTGAGAGCAACTTATAAATGGCTCCTCGGAGTTTGTCCTGACAAACTCTTGCATATTCCATCAATGGTGTCTGGTTCTGTGTCTGACGAACATGCCAGTCACACTCTTGAGAAGGATTGCCTTCATGACATCACCTTACGATTGTATGATGTTCTACGCGGCCATGTCCATTAGGCCTTGGGGGAGGGCTACAAAATAGACCCCTTTTCAATTCTGTTAAGCACCTCTTCCTCCCTCCTTCCTGTCTGATTCATCCTTCCGTCCATTCACTCATTCATTCAGCTGTTCGACAAATGCATATATACTAAACTCTGGGGAGTCTGCGATGAATAAGATCTCTTTCTCTTAGGTCTTACTGTCCAGTTATTGAACATTCAGGAAAATTTCAGAATTTGCTCCTTTTAATTCTAATCTACAGAGTTCTTTATTATTGTGAATTATTTCAAACACTTAGAAATATACCAAAAATAAGATAAAATGCTCATATCCTACCACCGGGGTTTAACAGACATTACCATTTTGCCACGTGTGCTTTAAATCTCTCCAAATATACATATTGTGTACATTACCATGTCTGTTTTTTATGTTTATTATGTATTTATAGATTCATAAAAATATTTTTTAAAAAGACCTGGCCTGCCAAAACCGGTTTGGCTCAGTGGATAGAGTGGTGGTCTGCGGACTGAAGGGTCCCAGGTTCGATTCCGGCCAAGGGCATGTACCTTGGTTGCAGGCACATCCCCAGTAGGGGGTGTGCAAGAGGCAGCTGATTGATGTCTCTCTCATCGATGTTTCTAACTCTCTATTCCTCTCCCTTCCTCTCTGTAAAAAAATCAATAAAATATTTTTTAAAAAGACCTAGCCAGTGTTGCTCAGTGGTTGAGTGTTGACCTATGAACCAGGAGGTCAGGGTTCGATTCCCGGTCAGGGCACAGGCCCAGGTTGCGGGCTCCATCCCCAGTGTGGGGCGTGCAGGAGGCAGCCGACCCATGATTCTCTCCCATCATGGATGTTTCTCTCTCTCCTGCTTTCTTCCTCTCTGAAATCAACAACAATGTATTGTTTTTAAAAAGAACGTGGCACTGTCTCGTGCGTTTGTATTTTACATACCTGCTTTCCTATGTTCCATACCCGGTTGCGGTTTGTTTTTCATTCAGCATGCTTTGGAGAAAAGCGCGCTGCAGGTGGAGTGCATTTCATTTGTGAATAAGCGCAGTGCGGTCGTTCAGCCTGTTTGCAGGTGTGAGTTCATTGAGCCGCGTTGCATTATGTTCAGTCACATGTGTGTTTGCGGTTTTGTCCGATGAACAGGGTGTGCACGCCTTCCATTTTCTTCTCTCAAAGTGCGGTTCGAGTTGGCTACTTTGCAGCCCGGTTGCTAGGCTACTGCATCCTTAGCGCATCTGTTGTTTGATTTTACTGCGCGATATTTGGATTCTTTCCGTTTTATCTAAGCAGCGAGAGATACTGGGTGATTTCACGTTTTATTAGAAGTTTATTATCAATTTATCTCTTACAGAGATTTAGGCATCAGTACAGAGGCAAATTACAAGCTTTTGAAGTGACAATCAACATCTCTTTTCTGACATTTTACACCAGTCCTCAAATCATCGAACTTACTTTTAAACACACTTTAAATTAGTACTGGGTGCTGAATTTTTGATTAACTACTTTAGTGACTTGAGAAACGATGACATTTCCTTTACTCATCCTGTTGTTGAAGCCAGGCATTTCACTTAACTTTCTAGTCTTTGTTAAGAGTGTTAGCTTAGACCTGGACGGGTTGCTCAGTGGTTAGAGTTTTGGCCCACAGACCAAAGGGTCACAGGTTAGAGTCAGGTTAAGGGCATGTACCTCAGTTGCAAGTTCAATCCCAGGCGCGTGAGGGAAGCAACCAATAGATGTTTCTCTCCCTCTTTCTTGCTCTCCATTATACTCTCTCTAAAAGTCGGTGGTGGGATGGGGGTGGGGGGTATCCGCAGGTGAAGATTTTTTTTAAATTAAAGAAAATGTACAACTTTTTAAAAGAGTGTTAGCTTAACGATATCTTTGGAAAAGATTTACACACCGATTTAAAAATCTAGTGATAAGCATAAGCTTCTCTTTTCCTTGAAATATCGTACAATTAAGCAAATGAAATATCCTATATAATAAAAGGCTAATATGCAAATGGTCCCCTTGGGAATGTGACTGACCGGGAGTTTGACCACTCGCTATGACGTGCATTGGCCACCAGGGGGCAGCATGGAATAAAGGGAAGTCCCGGCTGGCAGCTGGGAGAAGGGAGGCCCGGATTAGCCCTGATTGCCTGCCAGACCTCGGGACCCTACTGTGTACAAATTTCGTGCACCGGGCCTCTCATCATAAATAAGAGCTAGCATTTCGTTCTGGAAAATGTGGGATGGAGAGGCTTGTTCATGCCTTGGCCAAAAAGGCTTTAGAAGCCGGTCTGAATTTTCGCCGCGGCTGATGTCTCGTGGAGGGAATACCCCTGCTTGAACTCGGAGGTGCTTTCACTCCGGCTCGAGTCCCCTTGGAAGCTTCGAGAGAGAAGCTGGCACATGATCTTGCGGATGTTGCTGGACATCAGGAAATACATGACCGGGTCCAGGCAGCTGTTGAACGAGGAGAAGACCAGCATGATCTCGTTGGTTTTGTGAACGATCTCCTTCCAGTAACACGGCGACACGTTAAGCTGTAAGGAAATGTAGACAAAGCGGAAGGCATGGTAAGGGACAAAGCACACGGTGAAAATGATCAGCACGATGAAGGAGTTGCGGGCTGTTGTGGCGTATTTGCCAGAATTGGGAAATTTGGACCTCCTTTTTGAAATCTTCAGCAGGTTCTTGCCGATCTTAATGTAGGAAAGGATTATGAGTAGGAAAATCAGCCAGAACATCACCACCAGAACCAAGTTAAAGATCGCTTCTCCTTTCTCGTTCACTTTATCTCTGTAATGGAAGCACATGGTGGAATTGTGGCCTCCTTTCTTGAGGGTTAAAATAATCATGGTTAAGAATCCAGCCAGTGCCACAGCCCATACTGTACAGCAAACGTAAATACTTTGCCGGGTTGTTACCGCCTTGCGCTGCTGTATGGACCGGTTGATTTTTATGTAGCGATCCAAGCTGATGAACCCGAGCAGAATGATGCTGATGTACATGTTCATGTAGAAGAGTGTCCCCACCACCTTGCAGAGAACCACGCCAAGCGCCCACTTGTTCTGGTTGAGGTGGTACATGATGCGGAAGGGGAGGCAGAAGATGAGCAGCAGGTCGGCGACGGCCACGTTCAGGAGGTAGATCTGGATGGAGTTCCTCTTGCGGTGGATCCCCAGGAACACATAGAGGGCGATGATGTTGCCCACCAGCCCAACAAGGAAGATCACCGAGTAGAAGGCGGTAAGCACCTGAGAGAGCAAGTGCTCGTCCATGGAGCAGGCGGTGGCATTCGGTGCCCCCGAGAAATTGCGTGGCGCTGGGGCACTGTGGTTGGTCAGGGAGCAGGCGCCCTGGGGACAGGAAGGCCAGCTGCTGACCAAAGGTGCCGTCGTCATGGTCACGGTGTGACGCCTGGTCGTCTCCTGGAGGGATCAGAAGGCGGAGGTCCCCAAGGACATGTTCCTGGCGTGTGACTTCTGTGAGGGCTTCAGATTTGTCCTGCAACAGAACATCAAACGTTGATTCCTGTGCTGTTTGAAGAAGTGACTTTACTGCAACCATCTTGCGGAATAATAGACAAACATGTAAATTGACCATACCTCCGCCACACCCACAGCCAGAGTGAGCATGCAAATTAACCCAACAAACATGGTGGTTAATTTGCATACACAGGCGCCATGGAGATGAAGCACGCATTCAACCCCAACCCCTGTCTCTCAGGGCCTCTGGGCAGCATGAGAAGGCAGGGCCGGAGCGGAAAGAGGGTGCCGGCAGCCAGGGACAGGAAGGCCCATTTTAGCACGAATCTTTGTGCCTTGGGCTTCTCATCAGTAATAAATGACTGTTTTTAGACATTGCAAGCAAATGTACTTTTCTCCTACTTTAGAGTCAGACCATTTGAGTATGTACACTGTGTATGTAGCAGCATTATGGCATCAAAGACAAGCAGCAAAAATATAGTAGAATCACACCTAGTGTGGCTCAGTGGTTGAGCTCTGACTTAGAAACCAAAGGTCAGGGTTTGATTCCCGGTCAGGGCACAGAGCTGGGTTGCCGGCTGGATCCCCAGTGGGGGGCATGCAGGAGGCAGCCAGTCCATGGTTCTCTCTCATCATGGATATTTCCCTCTCCCTCTCCCTTCCTCTCTGACATCAATAAACATCAACAAACAAACAACAATGTTTGGGAGAACTTCGCCTCTCTTAACTCAAGAAGAAACCGTGCCCCGTGCAGGGCGGGTGGGGGGGGGGGGGGGCGGGAGTGTTCCCCTGGGGACCCTTATCGCCGGGGAGGGGGAACTGCAAAGAGGAAGCTGCGTCGCGAGTCTTTCTCCAGAGTCCAGGGCCGCAGAGGGAGGAAGGCAGGAGGACGGGGTCTAGGCTTTCGTGCGCCTGCACAGCAGGAAGACAAATTGCATCCAGCTGCCAGCCTGCCAGCCTGCTTCTGTGTGAGAAAGGGCCATCGAGGAAGTGGGTTAGGGTTAGCTGGCTAGCCAGGAAGGGGTGCCGACAGAGGGGCCGGCAGTGACTGGAACCGATTGGCTGTCCTCCCAGGCTCCATGGTACACCCCATCCCAGCCGGGGCCCACGCTGTCTGGTTTGCCTCTGGGTACCCCGTGCCTCGTCCAATAGACTGCTGGTGACAGAGGGATTGAGTACAGAATTGGAAGGGTTTGGTGGGATATGGAAGGCAGCTGCTGGAGAACAGGGAAGGGCTCTCGCTGACTTCACAGAAACACAGCTGCACAGTTACCATCAGTTCCCGTTGCCATAGCAGCCGTGTATGTGGCAGCAACAAACACACACCCCTTGGGTTGAATTCCTAGAGCTGGGGTGTGTTTCTTTATTAGCATTTTCTTCATCCTCACCCGAGGAGAGCTTTCCATTGGTTTTTAACGAGAGTGGAAAAGCCAAAACCGGTGTGGCTCAGTGGATAGAGCGTCGGCCTGCGGACTGAAGGGTCCCAGGTTCAATTCCAATCAAGGGCAGGTACCTTGGTTGTAGGCACATCCCCAATAGGGGGCGTGCAGGAGGCGGCTGATGGATGTCTCTCTCTCATCGATGTTTCTAACTCTCTATCCCTCTCCCTTCCTCTCTGTAAAAAATCAATAAAATATATTTTTTAAAAAAAACAGGACTAGAACCAGTGAACAGACATCAGAGGCAGATGCTACGTTCCCGGCAGGCAATGCTGTTTCAGGCTGAAACCCTCATCCTGGGAGGCAGTGAGGTCTGGCCCCCCAGGGCTCCCCGGCCTCCCCGCTGGAGTACTGGGCAGAGGGGACACTCAGCGGTTCCAGAAGCCAGGACAGCTTTAGGGAGCCCGCCGCTCCCGCCGCAGACCTGACCTCACTGGTCTGGAATGGTCCGGCCCGCTTTCCTGTAAGAGCTCGAGCACAGAGCCCGGAGCCTGCTATTTATTTAGCTTCTGCTGGCCCAGGCAGTGCGGTCGTGATACCTCATTTACATAACCCTTAGAGGAGCCCCGAGGTGGGGTCACAAAGGAGGTCATGAAAGATCAGGAGGTTACGACCTTCACTCTGCACCCAACTGGGACTCGGTGACTAGCTTTTAGGGACCATGATCCTTTGCACCAAGCCTCTCTCCTCCTAAGCTCCTGTGGCCCGCGTTTTTGTTATCATTAATCCTCACCCAGTGATATTTCTCCATCGATTTTTACAGGGTGAGGGAGGGAGAGAGAGACATTAATGTGAGAGAGACACATCTCTTGGTTGCTTCCAACATGCATCCTGAATGAGGCCGGGGATCGAGCCCGCAACCCGGGCATGTGCCCTTGGCCAGAATCGAAGCCGGGACCTTTCCATCCACAGGCCGACGCTATCCACTGAGCCACACCGGCCAGGGCCGGCATTTTTCCTTGTCCATGAGGAGTCCTGTCGGCAGTATGGTCACGTGATTCCTTTCACGCGACCCACAATTCTAAGAAGAGATTATGCCATCTAGCTTTACTTCTCTAGAAAAGGGATTCATCTTTCTGTTTGCTGTGTCCACTATTAAAGCAAGTGATAAGTCCAGACTGTGCAGAATCACGAGTCGTTCGTCAGAATGCTCGGCACTTCCCCCAGAACGCATCTTTGCCAACTTGTTTCTAGGCCTGATCGCCTTATTCCAGATGTTTCTAGAAAGCTGCTAGCACACAGCACGTATCCCGAAACCATTAGCCTCAGCTCTAACCTGCAAATAAGATAAACGATAGCGGGGCAAGATCGCCAGGAAACCTCTCTGGTTAGTTTCCCTTCCAGCTTGAAGAAAATAAAGCAGAAGCAACGCATTGGTTCAACTAGTAATAGGAGCCATCATTTAGAAGCATACACGGAGCGGCCAGATGAGGATGACCTCTGCACGCAGAATCCTCTGGCCACTCAGTGTCTATTCTATAGAATAAAGGGCTAATCTACAAATTGTCTCCTCTACCAGGAGCTCGACCAGCAGGCAGGCTGGCCCACCGCCCATGTGCCCTCCCCCTGGACCCTACCCATGCATGAATTCATGCACCAGCCTCTACTATATATATATTATATATATATACTCAGTGTGTGTATGTATATATATGTATATATACATGCACCGGGCCTCTAACACACACACACACACACACACACACACACACACGCACACACACTGAGTGGCCAGGTGATGATGCGTTCAGAGATCCTCACAATCTGGCCACTCAGTGTGTATCAGGCGGCCAGTGTCCACTCATTCACTGACAAATTAAGACTGAAATGCCGTTTACATTGAGTGGCTGTTTTCGCCTCCTTTACAATGTGCCAGTGGCGTTACACCGGACACGGAGCCACTCTGATCTCAAGGCCATTGGTCGCTGTTGGCCACAGTGTGCACTTCGCGATGGTGTGTGCTCCTGGCAAACCCTGGAGTTTGCAGCCCTGCGTCCGCGCTGTGCTAGCCCCCCGCCCCCCGACCTTTGCCCGCGTTTTCCTCCTGGTTCGTGGCCTCCAGGGAGCAAGGTGTTCAGTGCGGGGAGGGTGCGGATGAGCAGGCCGCATGGCCGTGTCCCGGGACGTACCTGTTTGGGGTGACAGCAACCTAACGCCGCTGGCGGCTTGCCTGCACCAGGAGGGCGACCACGTCATTCAGGCTGAGCTTCCGAAGCGGCTCCATCGCTGCGTGCAGAACGGAGATGGGAAGCACGTTACTCTGGAGATAATACCATCGGTCGCCAGAGGCAATGTGGCTCAGTGGCTAGAGCAGCGGCCCAAGGACTGCAGGGTCCCAGGTTCGATTCCGGTCAAGGGCACGTACCTTGGCTGCAGGTTCCCCAGCCCTGGTCAGGGTGTGTGTAGGAGGCAACCCGTCCATGTGTCTCTCTGTCGCTCCCTCTCCCTTCCTCTCTCTCTAAAATCAATGGGAAAATACCCTTGGGGGAGGATTTTTTTTTTTAATACTATTAGTAGCCGAGACCGGTTTGGCTCAGTGAATAGAGCGTCAGCCTGTGGACTGAAGGGTCCCAGGTTCGATTTCGGTCAAGGGCACGTACCTTGGTGGCGGGCACATCCCCAGTGGAGAGTGTGCAGGAGGCAGCTGATCGATGTCTCTCTCTCTCATCGATGTTTCTAAGTCTCTATCCCTCTCCCTTCCTCTCTGTAAAAAAATCAATAAAAGATATTAAAAAATAAATAAATAAAAATACTATTAGTAGTATATTAGTTCCTGTTATAAACTTAACTCTGTCTAAAAAAACCATTTTGTTCAACTTCAGCTGAATTAACTAAAGTGCACTTTGCCCTCGCTTTTCTCTAATAGTCCCCTTATTTACCTCCGAAGCACAGAAGTCAAAATGTAGTACGTCTGATAATTACCATAAAATAGCAACAGCACAGGAAAGGAAACGCTCTCCCCCAAACCGGGCAGACAGCAGAACTGAAGAAAGGTAATGAGGGAAAGATCCCTTATCCTCGGAAATCATAGAGAAGCAGAATGCATTGGAGGTCACGGCTGCGGCAGAGGAAAAGAACTTGGACTTGATTCCTGCAGATCTGCCCGGCCTCCTGGCGGTGCACACCGAAGACAGGCAGACCGGGACAGAGGCGCCCTCCTGAGAGCAAAGTGTCGCCGTGAGGCCGCTTTCGGGCAGAAGAAAGGGGCGTCTGGGAGGTGGGAAGCAGGGGATACTCACAGCTCAGGCTCCGGGGTGGAAGGCGCCGAGCCGCACACTTCCCTAGACAGAGTCTGTGGCAGCTGCGCTCTTGCATCCGGTCCAGGGGCCGTGGGTTAGGGCTTTCTGCTTTTTTTTTTTTTTGTCTGCCTGCGTGTGGTAACAGGCTTTTTGTTCCCCCCCACCTTTTCTTTCTTTTTTCAGTATGACAGCCCTCGGGCTTCTTGTGAGAATATCTCAAAGCTCCGCCACTCTGCAGCGGCTTCACTTTTCAGCTCAGCCAACACGTAACGTTAGAAAATTATTTCTGCCTTTTAGGTGAAGACCTTCACCTTGGCAATTGGGGGGACATTTTTCCTTATCCCTCAAAAGACAGAAGCTTTATACGTTCTCGTTAGAAATAGGCTTCTTTGATTTCAGAATATGACTTCTTTCCCTTTCGAACGTGTCATTGTGGATAAAGCGTAATAGTGGAGATAAAGGTATAGAAGTAAAAACGTAAACTTCCACATCAGCAAGTAACACCTGTGCTGTCATGTTATATGTGATGCACTAAACAGAACACTTTATTGATTTTACATCTGATCCCACGATTTTTAGAAATTAATTTTATAGCCTGAAATGTAGAATTTTAGCAAAGTCCTATTTAATGAGTATCATTAAATGCTAGTCACTGTGGCTAATTCAAGATTTCAAGTTTTTACATTTCAGAAGCCTCTTTCTTACGATACAACTGTTCCTGGTGCTCATTGGAGCATTTGTAGGCTGGGACACTGTTGAGATGAATTTCTGATAATTCTTAGACGTGGAAATGGTAGTTTACAAGAGCTGCTGGTTCTTGAGGAAGATTGTTTTTCTTTCCTTCTTTTTTAAGGTCCAGAATGTGGCCTTTATTTTGTAGATAACCAGAAGGCCATGGAGGTGGTATCATTATTTCATCAGGTTTCATGAGGTTTGTTGATGACTGACTGTGAAGAGCTAGAGTATAAATTGACTTAAAGTTACCTGTGTGGCTGTCTTATACAGACTTGTGAAACACAAGCATTGAGCTCTCGTTGGTTTGGCTCAGTAGATAGAGCATTGGCCTGTGGATTGATGGGTCCCAGGTTTGATTCCAGCCAAGGGCACATGATGATAGAGAATCATTCATCAGCTGCCTCCCACAGACCCCCCTCAACCCCCCGGGGATCAAGGCTGCAGCCCGGGCTTATGTCCCAACCCGAAATTGAACCATGAGCTCCTGGTTCATAGATCAACACTCAACCACTGAGTCACAATGGCCAGGCCTTATCTCATTCTTATATATTCATTTCCCCTCACCCTTTCTTTTCCTTCTTTGTTGGCATCTGAGGTTTCTATTTAATGCCAGTGGTCTTAATCCAGCATCTAGAAGGGTCCAGCAATCTAGAGAAGGGGCTGTGAGTAAATTAGAGTCCAGAGACAAAACATAATTTTGAAAGGCATTATAGGGAGTCAGAGAAAGACTTAGCTAAAGAAACTAAGTTCTCCTTGTCTCAGGATCCCTTGCTTTTTATTAACATAATTTGTCCTAAGATAGATACATTTGTGGAGATATACATATCAAAGGCCAGGGTTTGTATACAAAAGCATTGTCAGATTGGAAGAGTTACCTCAGGCTGTTCAGATGTTTGGCCAACAGGAGGCAATAACATGTAGATTAAGATGCCCTGAGCTGTGTGGCAGCAAACACTCATCCTTTTCAGGTTTAGGGAAATACCTTTAGCCCTTCCCAACAGGTGATAACATATGTGATTCAGCACTGGTTGAGTCCCCAAGTTCCATCAACCTTTTGATGAAACTCTTGCAATTATGACATGCTGGAATTGGCTTCCAGCAACTATTTATATAAAGATAAAAGTAAAAACGAAGAAATCAATGGGTATGCTTATTTGGTGCCCTCTATTCACTGGTATCACGGTCCTCTCTTTATCTAAATCCCAACCCTGGTTAATTTCAGCCAGGCAGGAGGACTGTGGGGTATAAACACACATCACGCTGACTGGTCTCACTTCCGATCCATGACCACAGACCTCAAGGGAAGCCATGTGCTGCCAGTCTGGCTGTAGTTCCCAAGCCCGGTGCTTCTCAAAGGGTAGCTCCCAGACCAGGGGCATCAACATCACTCAGGAACTTGTTAAAAACACGCATTCTTGACTTCATCTCAGACCTGATGAATCAGGGCCTGCAGAGGTGGGGCCAGCAAGGCTGTGGGATGCGGATGGTATCATCTGAGGGCGACCTCCTTAGTCAGCTCGCGCTCCTGTTCTTTGAAAATCCTTTTCACACCTTCGCTTTCCTCGCACTGCCAGCAGCCGCTGCCCTTTCCCACTCCCACTGGATGATCACTTCTTATTTCGAGGTAAATGGAAAGTAGAAGTGCTCAGAGGGAACTTCCTCATCTTCTCCATCCGCATCTGTCTGCATCTGCAGGTGCCCCTAGCCCAGCCCACTTGTGCATTATATCCCATCCCCTCTCTCACAGAGAGGAAGGCACGGGATTTCTATTGAAGGTCTGCTATTATATCATCGATAAGTCTTTTTCCAGTTTCTTCTCTAGAGACAGTGCCTCCTTTCCCACTTCCGGTTTCTCACCCCCTTTCTCACAGAGAGGGGGCCTAGCAAGGGCAGGGTGTTCCCTAGGTGCCAGGCTCATTGCGGTCCTTTGATCTGACTCTTCTTACCTTGGGGTGACATGAATCAAGAGGAGAAAGAGGATGGTGGGGGAGTGGACAGAGAAAGGCCACCAGCACCCCCTGAGGGCTAAGATACCCCTAGGTAACGGCAGAGGTTTCCGGGAGCAGTGGAGCACAAGGTGTAAAAGCTATCTTTTCCTTAAACAAATGCAGGCTGTCACACAAAGGAAGAGAACATTGCATGAAAAAGGCAAAATATATATCTTCCCTTTTTTAATATATCTTATTGATTTTTTACAGAGAGGAAGGGAGAGGGATAGAAAGTTAGAAACATCGATGAGAGAGAAATTGATCAGCTGCTTCTTGCACGCCCCCTACTGGGGATGTGCCCACAACCAAGGTACATGCCCTTGACCGGAATCGAACCTGGTATCTTTCAGTCTGCAGGCCGACACTCCATCCACTGAGCCACACCGGTTTCGGCAATATATATCTTTCTTAAGCATCTGTGCTTCCTGAGTAATTCCTTTTCTTAAATTTATTTTTATATGTTTTTATTGATTTCAGAGAGGAAAGGAGAGGGAAAGAGAGAGACACATCCGTGATGAGAGAGAACCATGGATCGGCTGCCTCCTGCACACCCCACACTTGGGATCAAACCCACAACCCAGGCCTGTGCCCTTGACCAGAATCGAACCCTGACCTCCTAGTTCATGAGTTGACGCTCAACCACTGAGAGCCAAACCCATTGGGCTTAATTTACTTTTAATTAGAGTTGACGTGCAATATTGTATTAGTTTCCAGTGCACAGCCCAGTGATTAGAATCCTAAGTAATTCTTAGCACCATACCCTAATCTGGGAAGCAAATAATTCCTGGGAAAATATTACACAGTACAGGTAAGTGTTTGGAGAAGTCAGCTAGAAGGGAGAATAAGACAAATAATTCAAATGCCCAGAATAATTCTAGAAGTTTCTCATGTAGTCCTTCATTGCCATGTTACTCGGTTTTGTGTAAGTTGAATTGTTCACATTAAATTAATCCTCGTCTCTGGTGTTTTTGTCTTTTTCTTTCAGCCCCACTGTGTCCTCCTCGCCTCAAAGGAAAACTCGGCACCTGTTAAACTCGGGGGCTTCGGGGTAGCTATTCAATTAGGGGAGTCCGGACTCGTAGCTGGAGGTAAGAACCCTTTTTACAAATATTCTTCGAAACCCGGTCACTTTTAGGCTGGTGTAAAACTTTCAAACTAAATATTAGCCTCTCTTCAATGTTTTAGACCCATTGCACTCCATCCCACCCCCAAAAGTGCCATTGTGTAGTTTTAAATTTAATAACTCTGTGGTCATAACTAGAATTTTAGTCCCTTAAGAATAGGTTGTCTTTTTTAAAAAATTTTATTGATTTCAAAGAGGAAGGGAAAGGGGGAGAGAGAGAAAGAGATGGGGAGGGGAGAGAAGAGAGAGAGAGAAAGAGAGAGAGAGAGAGAGAGAGAGAGAGAGAGAGAGAAACATCCATGATGAGAAAAAATCATGGACCAGCTACCTTCTGCACGCCCACACTGGGGATGGAGCCCGCAACCTGGCCATGTGCCCTGACCAGGAATCAAACTGTGACCTCCTGGTTCATAGGTTGATGCTCAACTACTGAGCTACACTGGCCGGGCTTTTATTCTTTGTACTGCCAGCACTAACAGAGAAGAGACCCTACATACAGAGATGAAAACAATGTTGGAAGAAGTTGATATTTGAGGCAACGTGACTTTAAAGGTTGAACTGAGTAGACGAGGTGAAGAATGTCTGGATTATGTACCTTCAGGCATACACTGATGGCTCATTTTCCATTTCAAGCCGGTTTGCTTTTTCCATGTGTCGGTACTGCTCAAGCCCTAATCTGTGTATTTGGGAAGAGCAAGCAGAAGTGAATGCAGACTGATTTTATTATTAGCCAAAGCAAAACAGAGCTAGAAAATTCCCAGGCCAGAAAACGAAGAAAAGCCAAAGTAGACACTGACTTCACGGGTGGACAGAGGTGGATGCTAATTCCAGGTTCCAGGATCTGGGTTTCTGTTTTTTTCCTTTAAATCGCTCCAGCTCTGAATGCCTTCCTGTTTTTAGGTCTGTTCCTTAGATTTGCCAATTGCTTAGGTCTCTGTTCTCGAAGCTTTCCTTCTCCTAGTCGTTTCCTTTCACGTTCTCTCTCTCAATACTGCCAGCCTTCCCAAAGAGGAAACATGGCAAATATCAACAGCACCGGTTTTTGTTGTTGGTAATTCCTGTTCTCCAGCCCTTCCTGCACGGCACCCACAGTGACAACTCTGCGGCACCAAGAAAAGCTTCAATGGCCCTGGATGGTGTGGCTCAGTGGATAGAGCATCAGCCTGCCGACTGAAGGGTCCCAGATCCCATTGTGGTCAAGGGCTCATGCCCAGATTGCAGGCTTGGTTCCAGTAGGGAGCGTGCAGGAGGCAGCCATCCATGATTCTCTCTCCTCGTTGATGTTTCTCTCTCTCCCTCTCCCTTCCTCCCTGAAATCAATAAGAAGATTTAAAAAAAAAAAAAAGCTTAAATTATGTGCAGCAACTTGTGTGAGAGGAGCCGGGAATAGGAGGAAGGTAACAAGGTTTGGGGACGTGAAGATCCCAGACCTACAATATTGCAGAGGGAACTGTTCACAACAATTCCCCCTGTGGGCTTCTGGGTAATGTCACTGTATGATCAGCAAATGCAACATTTAAATATTTAAATGGCTATCTGATGTGTATCACATACAGTGACATTTCACTTGGTTTGGTGACTGGCTTCCTGTTCTTAGAATTTTGTGGTCAAAGTCATAAAATCAAGTGACCGCAAAGCAGGACAAGTTAAGAGACAGCCAACAAGGAGTTTCGGGCCGTCGGTGTATGTTAAAGGTTAACTCCAGCCCTTTTACATGTACCGATCTGCACAAAATCCCAAGGATTGTTCCTCTGTGTTCTTCCTAGCAGTCTTGCCTTCTATCCTCTCCAAGCAAATTCTGGAACCAAAATACATGCATCTTCCCCAAGAAGCACACTCATTCTCCACATCAGGGTAGACTTCCATGCAGATGAGCAGAGAGAGCGCCCCCCCTCCCCGCCCCCGTGCCTGTCCATGGTGGCTCTGCCTAATCCCTAAGCAATGCTCCCACTTTGAGTTGCGGGCACCATGCAGATGGGCAGCAGGTACCCTGATCTCTCTCCCTGCACTTCCCTCCTCACCCAGCGCCTGTCCAGGGGACCCACGTGACTCTCCAGTGGCCCTGTCCTGTCCAGGCTGCCACCAAAGTCGGCAGCTTGGGGCTCAGCGCTTCAGCTTTCTTGTGTTGCTTGAGGGAGCAAAATGGGGCCAGACGGGCACAAAATATTTCCTTCTAACCGTGGTTTTTACTGAGCTGCTGTACATTGTTGATGAAAATAGGTTCTGGACCGTGAACTTAATCACCTTGATGATGGGGGAGGGAGAAGCAGCCCCAGCACACAGCCTGGGAGTGTCTCTGGCAGTCTCCAGCCCGGCTGGCTTTGACAGTCACTACCAGGGCTTGGTGATACGCTAGACACCCAGTGCGCGAGGTTTGTGCAAGAAAGGGCCTTCCTTCCCCTGGCTGCCGGCACCACCTTTGCTCAGCTGGAGCCACCTTTTCCCTCTGGCCCAGAGCTGCCTTTCAGCCCTCCCACGCTGCCCAGAGGCCCGGAGTGGCTGGGGTGGTGCAGAATACCTCCGGCTGCTTGGCGCCTGCATGTGCAAATTAACCCACCAAAAATGGTGGGTTAGTTTGCATACTCACTCCTGATTGGCTAGTGGCTGTCACGAAGGTACAGTCAACTTGCATCTTACTCTTTTATTAGTGTAGCTTCTCAGCTGCATTAGCAGATCTCTAAGGTCTCTTGTTTTGTTTTTTAATCCTCACCAGGGGATATTTTCCCATTGGTTTTTAGAGAGAGTGGGAAGTGGGGAGGAGGGAATACCAGGCTGGGGATTGAACCTGCTCCTGAGGCACGTGCCTTTGTCCGGAATCGAATCCAAGACTCTTTGGTCCACAGGCTGACACTTTGGCCACTGACTTTTTAACTCTGAATCACAGTTCTGAGCTCTAGATAAAGTATTATGCAATGTTCAAAGTAAAAATGATCTTGGATTCCATATGATGAGAGAGAGAGAGAGAGAGAGAGAGAGGACTGGACTTGCTCCCTCCCACAGTAACTACTCTTCAGGTACCAGCCTGTCCATCTCCAGTAGATGAAACTTTTTCTTCCAATTGTTACTGTTCGATTCTTTTCCGTTTTCAGAGGGGGAGGAGCGGGGGTGGAGCTTGCTTGGTGTAAATATTTTTCCTTGATGTTGCTGCTGCTTTCCATGCAGGCCGCGTCGGAACGCCTCATTTTATGGCCCCGGAAGTCGTCAAAAGAGAGCCTTATGGCAAGCCCGTGGACGTGTGGGGCTGTGGCGTGATCCTCTTCATCCTGCTCAGCGGCTGTTTGCCTTTCTACGGCACCAAGGAAAGGCTGTTCGAAGGCATCATCAAAGGCAAATACAAGGTGCTGTGCTGGCTGGCTGGCTTTCTTCTGGACACGCGGGGATGTGGGGGAATGCGTTTGGCAGGCAGTCTGTCTGCGGATGCCTTGGTTGCCATGTCGACCCCAGGCCGGAGCAACCTTCACATTTTGGGGGCGGATGTGGGTGGGGAACCACATGTACACCCCACCGTCTTCTGACCGGTGCAGTGTTGCTTTCATTATTGGAGAATTGCAGAGTCGTGACTGCCGTCGTAAAGAGGGTTGGAGGAGAGTGTCCGGGTACCAGACCCGGGAACGGATGCCGGGAAAGTTCTTTTTCTTCCCATTCTTACCAGAACCTGTACTTTCTACTCAATAGAACCGCTCTTTCCTTTGCAGCCGTGCATGGCAGCACAAAACCAAACACACAGGTTTCTGTAACACTGCGCCCCAAAACTGGGGGGTCCCTAGTTTTCTGTTCAATTCTCCTTTTTATCTTTATTGTTGAAAGTATCCATATGTCCCCCTTTTCCCCATTGACCCCCTTCTAGCCCCCCGCCCCCACCCAGACCCTCACCACCCTATTATCTGTGTCCATGGGTTATGCGTGTGTGTGTGTGTGTGTGTGTGTGTGTCCGCATACAAGTTCTTTGATCGACCTCTTCCCACTCACCCACCCTCCCCCCGCCTTCCCTCTGAGAGTCTGAATTCTGTTCTGTGCTTCTATACCTCTGAGTCTATTTTGTTCAGTTCTTGAGTAATGTTAGAATTTTATATGGGACTTGGAAAAGGGTAAAGAAAGGGGGTGTCAGTTGGAGGTGATCCAGACAGCAGGAGTGAGGAGGGGCAGTTGGGAATGAGCAGGCTGGCAGGGGAGGCAGTTGGAGGTGAATGCACTGACACGGGTAGGGGTAATCAGGAAGGCAGGCAGGCAGGTGAGTGGTTAGGAGCCAGCAGTCCCAGACTGTGAGAGGGATGTCCGACTGCCGGTTTAGGCCCAATCCCTGTAAACTGGCAGTAGGATATCCTTCGAGGGGTCCCAGATTGGAGAGGGTGCAGGCCGGGTTGAGGGACATCCCCCACCCCCATACTTGAATTTCGTGCACCGGGTCTCTAGTTTGCTAATAATAAAGCCCTCTCTTTGTGTCTGTTCAATCGCTAACTTCCTGTTTCCAAGGCAATGTGCTTCATTGCAGCAGTTCTGGTATTCGATTGTGTCTATATTTAAAGCATTTAATAGTATTTGTGTTTCTTTGTAAGAAACTAGGACCATTCACACCTGTCCAGAAGCTACATGATTTTAAAAGTCCCTGTTCTCACCTTCGTAGTAAGTCAGATGGGTGGCAGCCGCTAAATCAATCCCTGTACCTGCAGGCTTGAAGCTTTTTGAGGTTAATAACACATTCACGCCTTCACTTGACCAACCCCACCTCTTGCTTCTATCCCTGACTTTCCTTACAAAAGCCGAGGTTTTCAGCAGCTCGGTGTGAAGTGGAGCTTCATCGCTACCATCAGCGATGAGCCTCGTGCGCCTCAGTATACTGTGCTGTGATCTGTCAGCGCTGTGGCTACACTTTTTATTATGGAAAACTTCAAACCAACAAAAGCGATGGATTGAGCAGTCTGATGAAACCCAGCTCCAATGCTTATCAACGTACAGCCCATCTTCTTTTGTCCATATTCCAGATCCTACTAGATTATTTTGAAGCAGATCTCAAAAATATCGTGTTATCACCCTGGCGGTTCTTAACAGAGCCGTTATCAAAATCCTGACTTCTGCAAGGATTTCCAAGAAATTGTTATGATATCTCTCAAATGTAGTACATTTATATTATCATATTTAGAAAGTACTACTGGTCTTATTTTAATTTAACTTTTTCTTCTCATTTGCTAGCTTACTTGATTTTTTTAAGTAGATGTGAGAAAATGCTGTTCAACTGGATTGTAGGCTTACATTTAATGTCAATTAGCTTTTTTTTCAATTACACTTGACATTCCTTTTTTTTCAATATTATTTCATACTAGTAGCCCTGCACACAAATTTGTGTGCCAGTAGCTCACCAGTGGCTCTCCACCTGCTGCCCCCCCCCAACTTGCTGCCCTGCTCTCCTCCTGTGGCTCTCCGCCACCCACTTGTAGCCCCTGCCCCACCCTCCTGCTGATCCCTGATCCAGTCGTTATGTGGTCAGTCATTACACATCAAGGCATAGCGACGGGCCATATAGATTTATCACCTAAAAACTAGCCTGGTCCCCAGCCGGTGTGGCTCAGTGGATAGAGCATCGGCCTGCAGACTGAAGGGTCCCCGGTTGGATTCTGGACAAGGGCACATGCCCAAGTTGCGGGCTCGATCCCTGGGGGAGGGGTCATGCAGGAGGCAGCCCATCAATGATTCTCATCATTGATGTTCCTCTCTCTCTCCCTCCCTTCCTCTCTGAAATCGCTAAAAATGTTTTTTTAACTAGCCTGCTAGATTTGGTCAAACATTTAATTAATTCATCCCTAATGCCTTGGTAGGGCCAGACCCAATGATTTCAGAGGTTTAAATAAAATTCAAATGTAAAAAATAAACATTTTTCATTTTGAAACTTTCTTTTAGTCCTTTCCAGGTCAAAGTATTCTAGTCTCTTCAGCTGAGGTAGAAATGGGCATCATCAACATTGTCTTTTCAGTTATTAAAAATATAACATGTAATAACAAGAACATGCGTAGGGAACGTTTACTGAGGCAAAACCTCATGTAATGAGCAACAAGAAACGCTCTACCTTTGTCTCCTCCAGAGGGAACCAGCCTTTTGGATTCGGTTTCTCTTGTTTGCTCTGAGAATGTCACGGACCAGGCCCTGGGAGAGGACTCTGAAGTGGCTGTTGCCTTCGCACTGGGGTTCACTGTCCTGTCCTTGTCCCCTCCCCAGATGAACCCCAGGCAGTGGAGCCACATCTCGGAAAGTGCCAAAGACCTCGTGCGGCGCATGCTGATGCTGGACCCAGCCGAGCGGATCACCGTCTACGAGGCCCTGAACCACCCCTGGCTGAAGGTATGGAGCCCCCGGGGCCTCCTGCACTTGCGGGGGTGGGCGCTGCCAGAGACAGCAATGCCTGCTCTCAGAGGTGGCACCCCCACCTTGTCATCTCTCGGAGCATTATTCAGGACAGTGTGGTTTATGTGTTTTGCTGTCCTGCACATCCTCTGTACAAACATCCGCGGTTGAGCCCAGCTGGCCTGCTCCCTGGTCGAATGACGACCTATGAATCAGGAGGTCAGGGTTCGATTCCCAGTCCTGCCTGGGGGGCAGGTCCGATCTCCAGGAGGGGGCCTGCAGGAGGCAGCCGATCCATGGTTCTCTCTCATTGATGTTTCTATCTCTCTCCCTCTCCCTTCCTTGGGTGAGGATTAAGAAAAAACACCAGCTGAAACTGGTTTGGCTCAGTGGATAGAGCCTTGGCCTGAAAGGTCCCAGGTTCGATTCCAGTCAAGGGCGCGTACCGTGGTTGGGGGCACATCCCCAGTAAGGGGGCATGCAGGAGGCAGCTGATAGATGTTTCTCTCTCATCGATGTTTCTCTCTATCCCTCTCTCCCTTCCTCTCTGTAAAAAAAAAAGAAAAAGAAAAAGCACCACCAACAAAAAGAGAACTTTTTCACTTTCTTAAAATTATAATGGGCTGCCATAAAAGAATGCTCCCCTACTGGACAAAGTCAAAAAGCATGCTCATCCCTCGGGACTGAAGGGGGAATGTGGAATTAGGTGGCCTTGACGTTGGTTCTAGTGCGAAGATACTGTGATTTTTAAATCCAAGTATTCCTCACAACTCAGAATGCGGGTCAGTGCTCAAGTTCATTGTCAAATGCTCATTTTAACAGGCCAGGTCATGTCCAAGGAAACTTCAGACCTTAATCGCCAAATGCTTAATTGTGTCAGCCAGGTATCTGAAAATTCTGACTGGTTATTTCAGCCCTTTATGATTGCTGAAAATAAAGTGTGATTTTTCTCTTCGTTTTGATCTCCATATGCCTCATTTGAGAGTGTTTGTCAGAATCATGGAATAAAATCTCCATCTCCTGCAATTCAATGTGTTTCACATTTAAGAATTTGGACTTTAGCGTTTGTTTTAGGTTAAGCTTCTTCACTTTTTTAAACAATTATGGATGTTCGTTGTCCTCCTCGTTTTCATAGGAGAGAGATCGTTATGCCTACAAGATCCATCTTCCGGAAACAGTAGAGCAGCTGAGGAAATTCAACGCAAGGAGGAAACTAAAGGTAAATGAAAGAAATCGTCACAATGCCACACATTCCCGGCCAACGTGGCTCAGGGGTTGAGCATCCATCCACCTACGAACCAGGTCAGGGATTGATACCTGGTCAGGGCACAAGCCCGAGTGGGCTTGATCCCCAGTGTGGGGGATGCAGGAGGCAACTGATCCATGATTCTCTCTCATCATGGATGTTTCTCTCTCTCTCCCTCTCCCTCCTCTCTGAAATCAATAAAACTATATGTATTTTAGCCTAACCGGGTTGGCTCAGTGGATGGAGCATCAGCCTGCGGAATCAAGGATCCCAGGTTCGATTCTGGTCAAGGGCATGTACCTTGGTTGTGGGCACATCCCCAGTAGGGAGGGTGTAGGAGGCAGCTGATGGATGTCTCTCTCTCATCAATGTTTCTAACTCTCTATCCCTCTCCCTTCCTCTCTGTAAAAAATTAATAAAATATATTTCTTAAAAAGAGTTTAAATATACTGTATTTTCCAGCGTATAAAACGACTTTTTAACCCAGGAAAATCTTCTCAAAAGTCAGGGATCGTCTTATACGCCGGGGGTCGTCTTATAAGGCGGATATATCCCACACTCTATATTTTCACTGGAAAAGTTAGGGGTCATCTTATACACCAAAAAATACAACATATGTATATGTATATGTATTGTATATGTATGTATGTATTTTAAAAGCCAGACATGCAGTTGATGATCATGTTTGTATTCTGTTCTGGGGCCCATGAATAATATATCCTAGTGCTGACCATTGTTTTTCTAGCTCAGTTCTCAGTTCCAAAAATGACCACCATTTCAATCAGATTTTGATTTTTTTACATCATGAACGGTAATCCCTAAGTATGAACCTAAACAATACGTTATATTAAATGAAGACAAGTCATATTTTAAGTTTATATTCATTTTCAAATTCATAGCGGAGATAAAATTACTTTAAAAATAGTAACTGATTTAGGAGCCATTATCATTGAAGGTGAGTCGAGGCCACATTTTCTCCCACTGGCTCTTTTCTCTTTGTTTTGCAAGTCCGTGGCCAAAATAATTCCTAAGCTGGTACCGGAGAAGTTTCCCAAGACTTGCGTTCCTTTGCTTTGCTGTACACCTGAACCCGTGTCGCCTCCGAAAGAGAATAAAAATCTTCTTATCCAAAGTGAATTTTGGTCAGCTTTTCTTGCTTCTGCTTTGTTTTTGTTTCTGTTTTAATCCTCATCTGAGGATATTTTTCCATGATTTTTAGAGAGAGTGGAAAAGAAGGAGAGAGAGAGAGAGAAACCTCGCTGTGAGAGAGACACATCGATTGGTTGCCTGCCACGTGCAACCCAGGTATGTGCCCTTGACCAAGAATCAAACCCATGACCCTTTGGTCTGCAGGCCAAAGCTCTAACCACTGGCATAACCAGCTAGGACTGGTCATCTGTTTTTGAAGTCAATTATGCTTCATTCTCAATTCTTCCCTGAAGCCTTGTTAACTCTGATGCTGGCTTGGGCCTGTGGAAAAGAAGGACACATCAGTGTCCTCAGTCCGGACCCATCCGGGCCTTTTACCCTATGGCTCAGATTCGCCCATCCCAAGAAACAGGGGCCACAGACTTGGGCCCCGAAATAGCCGACGTGGTGACTAAGATGTATTTGGCCAGAGCCGAGCTGGCACAGCAGAAAGCAGTCATGTGAACTGACCACATCCCTTGGCGGCGATAGTTCAAGTTTCCTGACCCACCAAACAGCCTGGAATCGGGCACATCAGCAGAGCGAGACTCAGCCCCTGGGGGCAAGCAGGCTCCACCTGCCCTCCAGGAAGTCCAGCTCCCTCTTCTGCAATCGCCCTGGCTCCCGAGCCCCCCACACAGCTTCCCCCCAATGAGCAGCTGCGCCTCCCTCCCTCCTCCCAGACACTGATGTTAAGCTTCTCAGACGGTGGCCAGCGACCGAATCCGTGTGAGTCCCGTGGAAAGATGAAAAGGGAAGTTCCCAGAAAGCCCGAGAAAGCTGCTTCTGCTCTTACTCAGAGGGGGAACTTCTATTGTTAGTGGCGAGAAGAGAGAGGAGCGCAGCATTGTGGGAAAAGGGGGCTTGGGAGCAACATCGCCTTAGGTGGCATCTCGCTCTGAACCTTACCAGCTGTAAGACTTGAGCAGGTTATTTCAATTCTCTGGGCCTCCACTTCCCTATCTCTAAAATGGGGGAAAATTGCCGAAACCGGTGTGGCTCAGTGGCTAGAGCGTGGGCCTGCAGACTGAGGGGGTCCCAGGTGCGATTCCGGTCAAGGGCATGTACCTTGGTTGTGGGGACATCCCCAGTAGGGGGCGTGCAGGAGGCGGCTGATGGATGTTTCTCTCTCATCCATGTTTCTCTCTATCCCTCTCCCTTCCTCTCTGTGAAAAATCAATAAAATATATTTTTTTAAAAAATAAATAAATAATAAAAGGGGGATAATGATAACAGCTAACTCAGAGGCTGGTTGTAAGGTTTTAATGAATTTACACACTACAGCAGTTAGCAGAGTACAAAGCAGTCATAAGTGTTCCGGGGATTTATTTGCTAATCTTTATTATTGTTGTTACTGTTTTATTATTACCGTATTTTCCGGTGTATAAGAAGACTTTTTAACCCAGGAAAATCTTCTCAAAAGTTGGGGGTCGTGTCATCTTTTTGGGCAGGTATATCCTAAACTCTTTATTTTTTAACTGGAAAAGTTGGGGGTCGTTTTGTACACCCAGTAATCTTATATGCCGGAAAATAAGGTATTTTAATGTTAATGCCTTTGATCTGGTACTCTATACAATTAAGCAAGAAAACAAAATATTGGAAAGAAAGTAAAATTGTCTTTGTTTAGAGATGGCATGATTCTGCATAGAGAAAAATCCTAAGGAATCTTCAAAAAACTATTAGAAATAAGTTTAGCAAGGGTACAGGATACCAGTTCACTGTATTGCACACTTTAAAATGGTTATTTTTATGTTATGTGAATTTCACATAACCCAGTTTTGTATGCCAGGTGACAAAGTATTATTCTTTTCAAATGTTTTTATTGCTTTTAGAGAAAGGGAGAGGTATAGAGTCAAAGAAATATTGACCAGCTGCCTCCTGCACACCTCCTACTGGGGATCAAGCCCACAACCTGGCTATGTGTCCTGACCGGGAATCAAATCCGTGACCTCTTGGTTCATGGGTTGATGCTCAACCACTGAGCCATACCAGCCAGGCATAAAATATGCTTAAATGCTGGCTTTCACTGTGGCACACTTGAGGGATAGGACACGTTCCCATAGTGACAGCTGCTCACTGTACCTCTCAGCTCAGCTGAGACCCCCACTTGCTCCCTCAGCCCAGGCATGCGGGTTGGAGGGCTGTGTGTCTATCGGGCTGTTTTCATTAACAACCCTTTGTGCAGCTCTGATTACATTCTTAGCGGAAGTACTCTGCTGCTGGAATTGTTGGCATTGAAGTGTACACATGCACCGTATTTTCCAGCATATAAGACGACTGGGCGTATAAGACAACCCCCAGCTTTTCCAGTTAAAATACAGAGTTTGGGATATACCTGCCCTATAAAAGGACACCCGGTGTATGAGATGACCCCCAACTTTTGAGAATATTTTCCTGGGTTAAAAAGTCGTCTTATACGCCAGAAAATATGGTATTTTAGATTTTTTAAGTGTTTGTGTTTATTTTAGAGAGTGGGGGAGGAAGAGGGGGAAACACCAGTGTGAGAGAGAAACGAGGATGGGTTGCCTCCATTATGCATCCCAACTGGGGACCGAACCCATAACCTAGGCATGTGCCCCGATCAGGAACCAGACAGGTTACCTTTCCGATGAGGCTCAGCCAGCTGAGCCACGCCAGCCAGGGCTGTATGTAAGATTTTTGATCTCTATCAATAACTTGCCCTCCAAAAGGCTTGTACCCCAACAGGTGTTTTGGCTAGCAAGTTTATTGGTTTTGCAAACTTTTTCTTTAATTCTTTTTTTTTAATATATTTTATTGATTTTTTTTTTTTTTTACAGAGAGGAATGGAGAGGGATAGAGTTAGAAACATCGATGAGAGAGAAACATCGATAAGCTGCCTCCTGCACGCTCCACACTGGAGATGTGCCCATAACCAAGGTACATGCCCCTGACCAGAATCGAACCCAAGACCTTTCAGTCCGCAGGCCAACGCTCTATCCACTGAGCCAGACCGGTTTCGGCTGCAAGCTTTTTCTTATTCACAAAGTTTTACTCCATGCCAGAGTACCCCATGCCAGAATATAAAACAGTACTTACTTCACTGAAATTTCAAGACAGTTACTCAGTATTGGTTATAATAGTATCAACAGCCCTGGCTGGTGTTGCTCAGTGAGTAGAGCACCAGCCTGCAGACGGAAAGGTCCTGGGTTTGATTCCAGCCAAGGGCACATGCCCGGGTTGCAGGCTCCATCCCTAGTGGGGAGCGTGCAGGAGGCAGCCGATCCATGATTCTCTCTCCTTATGGATGTTTCTCTTTCTCTCCCTCTCCCTTCCTCTCTAAAAATCAATAATATATATATATATTTTTTTTAAATACTATCAACACTCTACCGAAATTGTCCCTTTCCACAGCTTTACCTCCACTTTGGCATTTAACCTCCACAGCCCACGACAGGGGACAATAAATCCCTAATGAGCGCATTATGTGGATAAATAGAAAGCATTCACATCGTTTTCAGACTGTTTCAAACTAGATATTTTTTTCCACACGTTTATAGAGCCCTGCATGTGATTTGAATTATCATCAGACACTTCTTTTTCTTTTTCTTTATTTTATCATTTTATTTGACATCCGTGATTGACGATGGAAAATTCCTTTTCCCAGTTCGGTTACCAGACATTGCATATGTTGGATCGGGAGGGGAGCCCTTTTATTTAACGCTTAGCTCTGGAACTTGCATACTTTTAAAATCCTCTGGAAACAAGCCTTCCTTTAATAAACTGCCTGAGCGTGAGACTAGATATGATGGGGATCGTGTTTTCTCACAGTGGCTATCAGGGTGCCTGGGACACCCGTGGCCTGTGTGTCTTTAAGGAGGCACCCCTTGCTCTAACCCTGGATGTCACGTGCTTGAGGGGTTGCTAAGCAAGAAGCGGGGGTGGAAAAGGGGAAGGTCTGTGGGTGTGTGAACTTGTCTCCCTAGAGAAGGGGCCCAGGAGTGAGTCTGTTCTAGAAATCGCCCCCTTTGCTTCCAGAATCATTTCTATATTTAGTGAGCAAGCCCCCTGCAGTGAAGTCTGTTGCAGGAAGTCTGTATAAACAGAATCAACAGTCTGTATTTGGGGAGGTTTGTTGCAATCACTGAGTCCACGTGATGGACCGTAGGGGACAGAATCATGTCTTCCTTGTATACACAGAAAGTGAGGCAGATGTCTGATCTCTGATAACTTTCTACCGTTTTCTTTTATTGGTTTTGCAAATCGCACAAGTATCGTCTGCATGCATCTCTGACTTACCAATGCATTGGTCTCTGGGGCTCCTGACGTACCTGAACTTGGGCTGACACTAACCACTGAGCAAAACCAGCCCGGGCTAATATTAATAAACTGGAGGCCCAGTGCACGGAAGTTTGCTTAGGAATGCTATTTTCCAGGACTTCATAGAACTGCACCACCCAGTGCAGCAGCCACCAGCCGTGTGTAGCTACTTACATTTTAATTTTAATCCTATATAATAAAAGCCTAATGTGCTAAGTGTCCGGTCATCTGGTCAACCAATCAAAGCATGATATGCTAATGATATGCTAAGGCTGCTCAACCACTCGCTATGACATGCACTGACCACCAGGGGGCAGATGCTTCAACAGGTAAGTGAGCTTGCTGCTGGGGTCTGGCTGATCGGGACTGAGCGAGATGGGTCAGACACGCTCTGGAGCCCTCCCGCAGTCCCTCCCCAGCTAGCCAACCTCCTGCATCCCTCCCTGGCCCCAATCATCCACTAATGGGGTCCCTCTGCCTGGCCTGTGCTATCTCACAATCCGGGACCCCTCAGGGGCTGTTGTAGAGCCAGTTTCAGCCCGATCCTGCAGGCCAGACCAAGGGACCCCCACTGGTGCTTGAATTCATGCACCAGGCCTCTAGTTTATTAATATTAGCCCTGGTTTGTTTGCTCAGTGGTTAGTGTCAGCCCAAGGACTGAAGGGTTGTGGGTTAGATTCCAGTCAAGGGCACGTACCTCAGTTGCGGGCTTGATCCCCAGTCCCGGTTGGGGCTCAGGGCTCGTGCAGGAGACAGCTGATTGATGTGTCTCTCTCACATCCATGTTTCTCTCACTCTGTGTCTCTCCTCCTCCCTTCCATTCAGGACCTAATTCTTAAATGTAATCAACCAAAACCCTGGGGCTGACTTTCCCGCCTTTTGGTTATCTCTGTTCAGCCTCGCCCTCTCCCAGTTGAAGGCTCTGGCTATCTTACACTGTGTGCCTTGCATTTTGCATTTAGACTTGTCAGAATGTACCGCCCTTGTGGCTAGCTAACTCCACGGTTTCTGAGCTCAGTTTGGGGGCACCAAAAATGGAGTACGTGTTGGTTGTTTGCTCTTGTCTTCAAGGAAGTCATATATCTGTGTTCAGCTCTCTCGTTCCTGACTTATTAACTTGGTTGCCTCCTTAAGTGCATGGAATACTTGAAGTTAGCAAAAGTCTGAGCTAAGTGTTTCTTTTTTTCACTTCCTTAAATTAAACAGAATCATTTAGCAGCCAGCTTTCCATTTGGAGGGCGGGCATATGAGCTATAACCATGAACAAGTTAAGAATTTATTATTTGTAGTTTTGTCTTTTTCTTTGAGTTTAGACTCTACCGTCTCCTTTTTGGGTTAATTTGCTCAGTAGAAAATTGCATCTTTAATATTAGTTGTCTTAACATATTGTGAATAATTTTCTTAACTCAAATGGATATGTTTTACTCTCAAAACAAACTAAAGTAGACCTACTAAATTAGATAGAACATTTTTTAATCAAGGATTTAATAAAGTAGTCAGTTTATTAAATTTAAATAACTTCTTGCATAATATCTGAGCTCTTTAATAGCTAGAGGGGTTAGCAAACTATGAACTGGGGTTCAAATCTGGCACACCACCTATTTTTACATATAAAGTTTTATTGAAACACAGCATGTACATTGATGTAGGTATTGTCTATGGCTGCTTTCACACTATAATGGCAGAGTTGAGTAGTTGCAACATAAAATATATGGCTTTCCACCCTAAAATATTTACTCTCTGGCCCTTTGCAGAAAAAAAAATTGTTGACCCCTAGTACAGTAAAAACCCTTGATTTGGGGAGAATAGTTAGAGGGCCTCAATTCTGTCTAATCTTAGTTCTATCTCAAAGTTGGCAGCAACCTTAACAGGTTGCTAAGCCTCTCTGAACCTCAGTTTCCTCATCTGCAAAAATGAGTCTTCTAGAATTAATCATCTCTAAGCTTGACTCTCAAACTCTAATAAAATTCTATCTATTAAAAGAGTAATATGCTAATTAGACCGGATAGCCGGATGTCCTTCTAGATGAAGCTGTGACGGTGGGGGCCAAGACAGAGTGGTTAGGTGTGATCAGGCAGGCAGGCAAGTGGTTAGGGGAGATCAGGCAGGCAGGCAGAGTGGTTAGGGGCAATCAGGCAGGCAGAGTGGTTAGGGGCAATCAAGCAGGCAGGCAATTGGGCCTGCGGGATTGGGCCTAAACTGGCAGTCTGATATCTCCCGAGGGGTCCTGGATTGCGAGAGGGTGCAGGCCGGGCTGAGGGACACTCCCCCCACCCGAGCACGAATTTCATGCACCGGGCAGGCCTCTAGTAAATCTATAAAGAGTCTTGGAACCGTTTTTTTTGTTGATTTGCTAATAGCTTTGTGTTGAAAATTCAAACCACACGCAGTCACTAAGTTTAGGAAACTAAATAAACAAAACTAGCCATGCGACCGATAAATTAGGGACTTGCTGCTATTGTTTATTGTTTTCAAAGAATTTACTTCTCAGGACTCTTTCTCAATAGCATAAGTACTTCCAGATCTTTCACTTCAGTGCTAAGAAACCGAATCGGACCTCATTTGGATGTGAAAATACGGCATCTTGACAATTTTGGTTTCAGTGGGTGGGAAACATGGTTTGATTCAGAAAAATTCCATTCCCACCCAGCTTTTAGGGAACATATGTCATATGTGAAGTGAAAGAAGCATCAACCGTAGAAAGAAGAACTCAGCATTCTCCTCGAATTCTGCCTACGAGCCTCTCAGGCGTTAACCTAGCCTTCGAGAAATCTAAAACGTTGCCTCGAATGGTATCACCAAGATCACGTCTTTGGTTTTTGTTCTTCCCTTTCTGCAGTCTGTCTCTTTCCCTTTCTATTTTTTACAAAGAAACCTGGCTGCTTTGCTCAGTGGTTAGAGCGTTGGCCCGTGGCCTGAAGGGTCGCGGGTTCGATTCCCAGTCAAGGGCACAGACCTTGCTTGCAGGTTTCCCAGCCCTGGTAGCGGGACATGAGGGAGGCAAGCAATTAAAGTGTGTCTCTCAGGTAGATGTTTCTCTCTCCCCTCCCTTCCACTCTTTCTGGAAATCAATGGAAAATATATCCTCGGGTGAGGGTTAAAAAAAAAAAAGAAACCCTAACATAAACCCCACACACAAAAAAAGAATGTTGTGGAAATGTATTTCTATTAATGTTTTCATACATTTATTAATTGCCTGTAAACATAGAAGATTTATCTTTCTGCCCTAGCCAGTGTGGCTCAGTAGATAGAGCATCGGCCTGCAGACTGAAGGGTCCCAGGTTCAATTCCGGTCAAGGGCACATACCCAGGTTTGGGGCACATCAATGATTCTCTCTCATCGTTGATGTTTTTGTCTCTCCCTCTCCCTTCCTCTCTGAAATAGATAAAAATATAAAATTAAATTAAAAGATTTATCTTTCTTTTAAAAACCGAAGAGTTCAGTATTTTAGATGTAAGCCTACTTCAGTGCATTGATACTGAGGTTGCCTCAATGAGCAGCAATAGGCTGTGCTCATGCCCTAGCTGGTGTGGCTCAGTGGATAGAGCATCAGCCCGTGGACTGAGGGGTCCCAGGTTCAATTCCGGTCAAGGGCATGTACCTCGGTTGCGGGGCACATCCCCAGTAGGGGGTGTGCAGGAGGCGGCTGATCGATGTTTCTCTCTCATCGATGTTTCTAGCTCTCTATCCCTCTCCCTTCCTCTCTATGAAAAGTAAATAAAATATATTTTAAATAAATAAAATAAGAGTCACATTGGTTCTTCTGTGTGGCCAACCAGAGCAAGCCATAGTCACTGTTAGCAACAAAGGGAAAGCGGGAAGAGGCTTAAAAAAAGAGAAGGGAAGAGGCTTAAAAAAAGAGAAGAGGCTCACACTCCTACTACCCAGAGATAATTATTGTTAATAACATGTTGATATGCGTTCAGTCTCATAGCTATGCTAGCAGCCCTGCACTTGAATCTGTGCGCCACTAGATCACTGCTACCCTCCTATACCCCTCCCTGTCCCCACCCCCATAGCTTGCTGCCCTGCCCCCTCCTGTGGCTCTCCACCACCCACTTATAACTCGCTGCCCCACCCTCCTGCTGATCCGTGATCTGGTCGTTAAGCAGGTGGTCGTTAGCTTCACGACATAACAACCATTTGCGTAATTACATCTGTATTTTATAGGATTAACCTTTTTTTCCAAAAATGAGGCCATATTGTAGATTGTTTTAAAGCTCTTTTATGTAACGCATCACAAGCATCTTTTGGTTTCTTCACATATTCTTCTGCAGCATCATTTTATAGAGACTGCAGAGAATTCCATTTGTGATATGTGTTTGAGTTCGAGATGTACTGTAAATGGTGGTGTGCACTTTGGCAGTCTCCAACAGTGTTATTCCAGTATATGCACATGTGATTGATTTGAAGGAGTCAAAAACTATTTAAAACTAGCCCAGCTGTCATAGCTCAGTGGTTGAGCATCACCCTGTGGACCAGGAGGTCAGGGTTCGATTCCCGCTCAGGGCATAGGCCCGGGTTGCGGGCTCCATCCCCAGTGTAGGGCGTGCAGGAGGCAGCCGATCCATGACTCTCTCTCTCATCATGGATGTTTCTCTCCCTCTCCCTGCCTCTCTGACATCAATAAAACTATTTTTAAAAGGAAATCATTTAAAACTCCCCCTTTTCTAGTTGTCATGTCCTATATAGTTGGCTTTTCTGAATAACCCTGAAGTTAGCCTTTGCTCATTCATTTTTATATTGATGTATTTCTTTTCGTTTTGTTCATCTCTTTGCTTTAGGGCGCAGTCTTAGCAGCTGTGTCAAGTCACAAATTCAACTCCTTCTATGGGGACCCCCCGGAAGAGTTGCCAGATTTCTCCGAAGACCCTACCTCCTCAGGTAACGACCACGCAACCATTCGCCGACATGAATCATTTGGTGTGTCCGTCCTTTCTCTTCCATTTATTCGGAACCGGCCTTTTTCCGTGGGACTGGGCAGATCCTCGGCGTGATTCTGAGGAGGTCTGGCAGCAACCAGATGCCATCCACACGTATCCGGTTCCTTCTACCGTCACTTGTTTCTTTTCACCTCAGAGTGCTTCTCCCCCTTCCGCCACTCCAGACCCCCCCACATTGTGGTCCATCTTTCTGATTACCTTGCACTACAATAAAAAGTGCTGGTATAAGATTCCTCCCCCCCCCCGCCTGCCAGAGCAGATCAGACTGGGCCACACCACTGCTTTTAACTGAATCCTTCCATGTAACGCTGTCTTGTGGTTTACCTCTTGAAACAATCCCCAGGTTCTTCTCTTTTTATAAAGTCTCTAACACGTGTATTCAAGCATTCACGGGAGAAGGACATAGAAGAGTTACCTATTTCGATGAAATGTATGTGTAGGTATTCCTGAAATACCCACCATTGTTGACAAAATTATATTATAAAACTAGAGGCCCGGTGCACGAAATTCGTGCAAGAGGAGGCCTTCCTTCCCCTGGCTGCGGGCACCAGCTTCCTTCTGGCACCCGGGACCTGGGCTTTCCTTGCAGCCCCAGCTTCGTCTGGAAGGATATCTGGTCTAATTAGCATACAGTGGTACCTTGAGATACGAGTGCCCTAACATATGAGATTTTTGAGATACGAGCCTTCGAGCGAGCGATTTTTGCTTTGAAATACGAGCAACAGTTGAGATAGGAGTCATCGCGCGGATCGGCCGGCTGTACACGACCCACCAGTTTACCTCGACTCGAGCGTCTCATAGTTTCCCATGCCTCAAGGTTACAGAACGAATTAAACTCGTATCTCGAGGTACCACTGTATTATGCTTTTATTATTATAGATACTCAGATTTTCATCTTACCAGTGAGATTTTTCTCAAGTATCACTTCCTAAAAATCCATGGGATCCATACATGTGTATATATAAATGCATGTGTGATAGTTTTTCATTTTATTTCTATATTTCTTTATTAATTTAACTCCTGTCTCACATACTCTCTCCCCTCTGCCTTTTCTTCTTTTATCGGTGTTTGCCACGTGGATGACTCTGCCTCGCTGCGTGGATTTTAGTGCTCTCGACCTGGCTCAGAGATTCCCACGGGAATCCGGGCCCAGGTCCTTCCCGGAGCATGAGCTGCTTACCCTTCCCTGAGGCAACCACGGGCAGCGGGCAGCACTGGCGCTTCTCCCCTCTGTTCACACATGTGCGCACATGCCTCCACCGGTGGGGGTCCCCTGGCATCAGCTCTGGATGGGGTGGGGCAAAAGTAGGCTCACCCTTGTGAGTACACAAAACACAGTGTTTATTCCCCTATTGTTATTGATTAACTAGAGACCCAGTGCATGAAATTCGTGCCAGAGTAGGCCTTCCTGCCCTCGGATGCCAGCACCAGCTTCCCTCTGGCACCCGGGACCCGGGCTTCCCGAAAAGCTTCCTGAGAAGCCCCAGCTGTGTCCAGAAGGTCGTCCAGTCTAATTAGCATATTATAGTTTTATTATTATAGATTGCTGTATTCTTTACTATAGGAACAACTCGACACCTACTTTTGCCCACCCTGTAGTTCCTCATTTTTGACTTTTACCAACTGGGATGTGACCCTTCCTCCTCTGAGTGTAGGTGGTTTCCCAAAAGTCTCAGAAGTGGGGTCTTAGAGAAGAGACTGAGGAGAAGGCCCGGCTGTCTGCCTCTCATTCTGCCTTGGGAATGCCCGGAGCCCCTCCCACGGGGAGGAAGGCCCTGGTGGGGTGTATGGACACGGGCTCCCTGTAGCTCCCCCTCAGCCCTTCTCTTCCCTTCACTGTAGCTCTTCGTTGTTCTTTAGCTGGGACCCTTTTCTCTTCTCCTCACACTCGGTTTCTTTTTTTCTTTTTTTAATCCTTTTGTTGTTGTTGTTTGCTTGTTTATTTCCAAGATCAGTTTTGTGTGTGTGTGTGTGTTTTGTTTCTTATTGATCTCAGAGAGGAAGGGAGAGGGAGAGAGAAACATCAATGATGAGAGAGAAGCATGGATTGGCTGCCTCCTGCATGCCCCACACTGGGGATCAACTCTGCAACCCAGGCATATGCCCTGACTGGGAATCAAACCCTGACCTCCTGGTTCCTAGATCGATGCTAACCACTGAGCCACACTGGCCGGGCCTCACACTCAGTTCACAGTTGGCCCTGTCTCCGGGGAGAAGCTGGGTGACAGTTTGATGTAGTGGGACCACATGACCCAGTCACATGCGTGGGCTGTGTGTGGAGTTTTAGATCAAAGCCTCGGACACATTTTCATTTTAGACACGGACCTGCAGAGAGTGTGGTCCCTGATCACTCATGCTTCCCCAGCGAGAGCACCCCAGCTCCAAGCAGGCCTTTCCTCATGGGCATGCGCACTTCTATTAAATGCACTTCTGTGGCCCGATGCTTGCTATTGCCCAGCGCAGGCTCTAAGTGGTGTGCTTGAGACATTGTCCGATTACAGCACTCGCTTTTTAAGCAAAAAGGACATTTCTTAAGCTGCCCAGCGGCTGTGCCTGAATTAGTGGCTCAGTTTTACATTTCTTCTTCCCTTTCCTACTATCACACCCTGTGTGTGCACGCTCATGCGCATGTGTGTGTGTGTGTGTGTGTTGTCTTTTTTTAAACTCCTGATCTTGATGATCTTGTAAGCATTCTCTATCTTCACCTGATGTGCTACATGCCTCCCAAATATTCTTAGCCAGCACTGTGCAGGCGCCGGCGATAAAAGAGAAAAGAATGAGTCTGTAGGGCGCATGTCTGATCTGCCCTAAATGAGGAGGGGATTTTTATCTACTTAGATGTCCAAGACACAGAAGAAATTGGAAGAACGTTCGAATCTTTTCCTAACTCTCCATGGCTGTCAGAAATATCCAGATGTCCCTCAAATTAATTTCTAAAGCGAAGCACTGAGGGGCCTCCGCCTGCTTTGTCAACATTGTCTGGCCCCAGCTAGCTGCCGGCAGCTTCCTTTCTGCAGCCCTGGCTAACAGGCAGCCACAGGGCCCCAGCTGGATTCACAGATTCACTGGCCTTTCACAAATTTACTCATTTTTCCTTTTTCTCTCCTCCTTACGTTTGAAGATTTTCATTCCTTTAAAACCGAAATTCTTCTCTGTCTCAGGCTACTCCTTACATTCTGCACCACTGATCTTAAGTTCCCAACGTTGTTCTGTCCACTGTGTCTGTTTCCATTTGCACGCGTTTGTTGACAGTACAAAACGGAGAGCACATAGAAGTTCAAGGTCCCGTAAGCTCATGGCGAAAAGAGAAAACTAATCACACAGCATGAACTTGGGGGGTGGCTCAGTGGATAGAGCGTCGGCCTGTGGGCTGAAGGGTCCCGGGTTCAATTCTGGTCAAGGGCAGGTACCTTGGTTTCAGGCACATCCCCAGTGGGGGTGTGCAGGAGGCGGCTGATCGATGTCTCTCTCTCATCGATGTTTCTGACTCTCTCTCCCTCTCCCTTCCTCTCTGTGAAAAATCAATGAAATATGTTTTTTAAAAGTCTGTTTCCCGTTAGCCATCTAAAGAAGCCTCTAACAGGTGTAGGAATGCTGCTAACATCATAGAGCAATTTTTATACGAGCTTCTCTTCGATTATGATTATTCAAATTAGTTGGTTAAGATGCATAATTAGCTTGTGAATTATTCACTCAAATTTGTTTCGTTTAATCGTCTGCTAAACAGTATATTGTTGCTTTGTTAACTCGATAACCCAACGTGGAAATGCTCTGTTCTCAGAGCTCCCATCAAAGAGGGCAGAACCAGAACCCAGCACTCGGATGACTGAAACCCCTCCAGTCCCACTGAGTGTGCTTGGGCCACGGGGCTGCCCGTGGCTCATGGGCTGGGCCCCCCTGTGGCCGGGTAACCTGCTTGCTCTAAATTCACACTGTTTGTCGTTTGTCCATATGCTGCCTTTCTCCTAGGACTTCTAGCTGCAGAAAGTAGGTATCCGTTCGTTTTCCTCTAAGGTTTCTCTTTGATGCAAAAGTATTTGGCTTTGCATGGTCCCTATCGGCTTGACGTTTTCCCTCGCTGGCTGTCTGTGTTTTGATCTTTCATCGCGAATTTTAACACTGCCGGGTCATCACATTAAAAAACGTGGGCGCGTTGATTTCCCGAGGCATTGTGATATAAAGAACATTAACTTCTCACTTCTGTTCGCCGAGGACAAAGAGGCAGTGTTAAAATTTTCCCCTGCATTTAATATGATTTCACAGATGGGTTTCAAGCCCAAACATTCATTCCGGGGGGGAAGGGTAACATTTTACTTTATCGTTTGCTTTCAAGAACACTGCGGGTAAGTGAATTTTCCTTTGACACTTACATCATCTGGAGCGGTTTTTATTACTTTCGATTATCGACTCTCTTTTCCGTTTATTAACGTGGAGCGAAAGTACTGAATTCCTGTCTCTTAACGACTTTTACCTCCAGAAAGAACATTTACAAAGAATCATGTAAGGTGTAGATTTTAATTACAAATGGGATTTGAGTATGAGAATATTAAAGTAAAAGGTATGTAAGAAATGACACACGCGCGCGCACGTGCGCACACACATGTACAAGGAAAACTTAAGACAACCTGAATAAGCTAGGACATGTATCTGGTTGTGCTGTGACACTGTCGTTTTGTAAAATGTTACCCACGGAGAAGCTGAGCGAAGTGTACAAGAGATCCCTGTATTATTTCTTCAAACCGCATCTGTGTCTATAATTATATCTCCATGACAGTTCCAGCGAAAATCAAAGAAGAAAGGTGTATTCTTTGATTGTAGCTGGAATTGTTATGGTGATGATTTTAGAGCATAAAATTATTTCCTTCATGTGCTTCCTGGAGGGAAAGTATGTAAGAGACAGAGATAAACCAGGAAATCTGGAGGCTCATACCTGAATTCTTTGGCATGTTTGTGTTACATTAGTTGTGGCTCAGATTCTAGCTGAGTGGCAGGTCCGTGTCAACCAGCATTGCCACAGATATGTGAGGAAGGCACTGCCCCACGACATCATGACAGCTACATGCCTAAAGCTCCGCTCTATCTATGGGGCCACCAGCATGTATATGGTCTGTCATTAACCTAATGTTAAGTGGTGCATGACTATAACACTCTCAGCGTGTGTTATCTGCCGCTATATGATGAATAACGGCAAAGCAGCCTTTCTCTTCTCACAGTTTCTGTGGGCATAGAAACTGCCCTTAGAAACTGCCAGGTGCTGCAAATAAAAGAGAAAAGCGTGATTGTGTAGTGTGCACATCTGATCACCTACCCTAAATGAAGAAGGAAATCTCATCGACTTAAAATGAGACTACTGTCAAGCCGGCGTCCAGGGCTGCTGTCTCATGTGAAGGCCCAACCATGGCGGGGAGGGAGGGGTCCTCTTCCAGGCTCACTCACATGGTTGGTGGCAGCCTTCAGCTCCTCCCTGGCTATTGGGCCTGTTCATGGGACTGTTCCCAGCACAGAAGCCCGCTCCTTCAGCATGAATGATCAGAGAAGGACAAAAGGAAGAGGGAGAACTGGAGAGAGAAGCCTCGGTCTTTATAACCTAATCTTGGAAGTGACACCCGATCACTTCTGCCCTTTTCTGTTCCTTACAACTGAGTGAGTAAGTCCAAGCCACACTCCGGGGAAGGGGTCGCTTGTACAGAGCATGACCAGGAGGAGGCAGGGATGTGGGAGACCATCCTCAGGGCTGCCTATCACATACAAGTTAACGACTATTGACATGTAAGACTCTTCCCCCTGTAACCGCTTTGTATGAATAGGCACTTAGCCAGCAGGAGGGTATTTAAAGGACTTGGACACCGAAACTCATAGACACAGACTAGTATGGTGGTTACCAGAAGGAAGAGGGGCGGCGGGGTTAAGGTCAAGGGGGACAAATCTATGGTGACAGAAGATGGTTTGACTTTAGGTGGTGGGCATACAACGCAATATGCAGATGATGTATGACAGAATTATCCACCTAAAACCTGTATATTTTACTAACCCATGTCACCCCAATAATTTCAGTAGAAATAAACAAAGAAATAGACTCAGAAAACTGTGCTGAAACAGTTGACAGTTTTCTGCTGTGTTGATTATTTTCATAATAGTAGCAGAAAACTTTTGAGAAACCCTTTGGTATCAGTGAGAGTCTTAGAAAAAGTGGGCATGTTCAACATTACAATTATCATCCTGATTTTTAGATACAAACTTATTTCCAAATGAAGTATGCAAAATTAAAGTAAAATACTATTCTGATTACTTCCTAATAAATTTATTGTGAAAGTATGGATCAAGGCCTCAAAAAACAAACCTTATGCCCAGCCAGCATGGCTCAGTGGTTGAGTGTCGACCTATGAACCAGGAGGTCAGAGTTCAATTCCCGGTCAAGGGCACATGCCCAGGTTACGGGCTCGATCCCCAGTAGGGGGTGTGCAGGAAGCAGTGGATCTATGCTTCTCTTTCATCATTAATGTTTCTCTCTCCCCCTCTCCCTCTCTGAAAGCAATAAAAATATATTTTTAAAAAGAAAATAAACCTGATATGGTAAAATTGAGATGAAAGAGAGAACAGAAATTGGATGTCATCTCATCACTGAATGCAAATGATTTGGGTATGATGACGGAGAAACGTGGTTCCAGAAGGGACCAGTCTGCAGTGGATCGTCAGAGGCCTGGGTCCCGGGACTCGGTCCTCTGCTCCCTGCTGGGGCCCAGGGTTACTTACCACTGCTGAGACTCTGCTTCTTCAAATATGAAAATATTTGCCTACAGGGAACAGTTATTGTGCCATCATATATGGCAATAAATGTCATAATTTGGACATTATGAACTATGACACAAATACTAAAGGTTCAGTGCACAAATTCATGCACGGGCCGGCTTGGAGGAGGGGCTGAGGGCAGTTGGCTGGCCAGCCCCACCCCTGATTGGGATGGGGCTGCCAATCAGGGGTGAGGCCAGTGGGGGGAGGGTCCACAGGTGGTTGGCCAGCTGGCCCCACCTCCTAGTCAAACTCCCAGTCGAGGGGACAATTTGCATATTAGCCTTTTATTATATAGGATAAGTAATAAAATAATTTTCTTCTTTTAATTTCTGTTGCATCTATTGGGAGTGACATAGGTGAATAAAATTATATAGGCCTCAGGAGTACAGTTCTACAATGCATCATCTGTACACTGTAGTGTGTGTTCACCAGCCCGAGTCCAATCTTCCCCATCACCATTTGTCCCCCTTTACCCTCTCCTACTCCCCCCACTCCCTTTCCCTCTGGTAATCACCAAACTGTTGTCTGTGTCTATCAGTTTTAAATGAGCTGGGTTTTTTCTCTGATTTTGTTATGATACTTCATTTTCAATTCTTCAGAGTTTGCTCCAAATATTCAATTTTAATGGAACACATTTTATTGTGGTTAAAGCACAGTGCAAGTGCAGCCTGGAATATAAGCATGAATAAGAGACCCACGGTCCCGCCATTAGTTACAGGGGTGAACTCATGTACTATTTATTCGTTGGTTTTCTTCAAGATAGTTACAAGCTTATACAGAGGCCTTATATAAAAACATCCTTTTCAGTTTTCTGGGGTTTTTTAAATATATTTTATTGATTTTCCACAGAGAGGAAGGGAGAGGGAGAGAGAGTTAGACACATCGATGAGAGAGAAACATCGATCAGCTGCCTCCTGCACGCCCCCCACTGGGGATGTGCCCACAACCAAGGTACATGCTCTTGACCAGAATCGAACCTGGGACTCTTCAGTCTGCAGGCCAACACTCTATCCACTGAGCCAAACCAATCAGGGCTCTTTTCAGTTTTTGGAAAAATACACCGTTTTTTCAGATTTGATAATATTGATCAACAAAAGAAATGCTAGTAGTAGCTTTAGGGCCTGTGCATGTGTTGTATTCATTTTTACTGCTGCCTAGCTTTAAAACACATAGCAGTGACCCTCGCTGGTGTGGCTCAGTGGGTAGAGTGTCAGCCTTCAGATCAAAGGATCCCAGGTTCAATTCCAGTCAAGAGCACATGCCCAGATTGCAGGTTCAATCCCCAGTAGGGGGCATGTAGGAGGCAGCTGATCAATGATTCTCTCTGATCATTGATGTTTCTCTCTCTCTCCCCCTCTCCCTTCCTCTCTGAAATCAATGAAGATATATTTTAAAAATAACACAAATAGCAATGAAAAAGCCCCAGGAATGCATTTGTGTGCATTTAGGGTTGATGTTGAATTGAAAAATTATGGGACTTTTAGATGGCCTTGGTATTGAACTACAGGTATCAGTTGTATACTGCCCAGCACTCAGCATGGCCATGGGTGAACCTGAGGGGGAGCAGTGAAGGATTAGAAAAGACAGACAAGAGAATAAAGCTGGGGCTAGGTGGGACGCTCCTCTCTAATGGAGAGACAGTGCCACGTCCTGGCTGGCCAATTCTATTTTATAGCCAGATTCCAGACGGCAAACTAAGGGTGTGGTCAAGATGTTTACGGTGTTCTGATAGGGTTTCAAATCTACTCAGTTACATGCATCTGACCTCCATCAAGCTTTGTTTACTTGCTGCACCTCCCACAGCCCCTATCACTCAGCCATGTGGGACCTCAGGTTCAGACCATAGATTTAAACTTACAACTGTAGCCTCTGGGTATAGTTATGCTGGGACTGGCATGTAGCTTTGCCATGAGAGGATTGTGCTCTCTCATTAGTCCCAGTCTTGAATCTTCCAAACACTGTGGCTGCTCTCCACAATGTACATCTGTCAGATAAAAATGTGTCTATGGTTTGGTCACACGCAAAGAAAGAAAGAATGGAACTGAGAAGGAAGTGTCAATGAAAGGTGCAAAAATGATCAACGGTGAACAAAGATTTTGAGGTTAGACCAAAAATAGTGTTTATTCAACTTGAAAAGACAAAAGGGGAAATGGCACGCAAACTCATTTCCCTACCTAATTTCAGAAAGTTAAAATCAGGGGTGCTTTGCAGAGTTTGAAATAGGCAACTGGAAGACAGCTATGGAAATGCTTCCTTTCGTGATTGAAAATTCTCAAAGTGAATCACATCAGGGCACAAGATGAGACTAAATCAGATCCGAAAAGGCAGAGATTCAAAGTGGTTACATAGGCTGTTCACCATGTGGGTCTCGCCTTCCGGAAGCAGGTTAACAGATGCCTTTGTTTCCCAGCTACCCATTCACCGGGCCTCCATGCAGATTAGACTCATCCAGCTCCTCACCGATTTCTGCCCCCATTTACTTCAGGCTGACTACACAGCAGCCTGAGAGTCTTCCTCTGGCCAGAGCTCACACCTGCTTTCTCAGAAGCTCCTGCCTCGCATGTAGCAAAAAGCTGGACCGTTCAATAAAGATTTTGGTTATTGTCTGGCTCAATAGGGTTCAAGTTCTTTCTTAATTACCATCTCTACACAAAAACCACATGCAACTTTTTGTTGAAGGTTCCCCCTATCTTTTCTGATTTGGCCAGTCAGTGTAGTAGTCAGGCATAGATTTTGAAGCAGAACACCAGAGTTGAGTCCTGGCTCTGCTACTTGGAGCTGGGGCCTTCCTTGGCCTCTGAACCTCCGTTCTCCATCTAGAAAGGTCAGGTAATACATCTACCTTGCTGCATTTTCCTGAGAATGTGCCCGACACATAATAAATGATCAAGAATCGGGAGCTGCTGCTATTATGATGTTTTGTTAGTGCTCCATTAATTCAGTGCATATCTTGTGGTGTTACAAAATGAATCAAATACAGACCTGCCTTAAGAACCTCACGGCGCAGAAAAGGAGCATGAACAAGTACACACATAGGGTGACGCATGGAATGTGTAGGTGAGACAGAAATTCATGGACCTTTGGGAGTTCACAGATCAACAAATGATACATTGGTCTGGTTCAGCCAAAATTACTTCCCAGCCCTTACACTTGCTGCCTTAGTATTCACTAGATACAAGGTTGTTTAATTTTAATCTTTTTTTTTTAGATTTTTATTGATTTCAGAGAGAGGAAGGGAGAGGGAGGAACATCAATGATGAAAGTGAATCGTGGATCGACTGCTTCTTGCATGTCCCCTACTGGGGATGGAGCCCGCAACCCAGGCATGTGCCCTGACCAGGAATTGAACCACAACCCCCTAGTTCATAGGTCGATGCTCAACCACTGAGCCACGCCCTGGGCTATTTTAATCAACTTCTTCCTAGATTATACAGCAGTATATCAGCAGTATAAATGATATTGGGGGAAAAAACTATAAAAATTAGATAAGATCGCACTAAAATAACTGAGTGAAATGATTATTAGGTTTCCATGGTATCTGTTGGATTTTTTTATACAAAAACAATTTTTCACTAGTGTTTTTGTCATGGCAGTGCCATAAGTCCAGAAGTTTAGAACTGGCTTTAGTAACTTCATAAAGCTCGAGTCCGCTACTTGTGCTATTGATGGTGCACTGGGGTCAGGAGCTGCCGGGAACATTCGAGACTAATTTCTTCATATCATCTCTTGCTTCCCAAGGCTTTCAGTGAAGGATCATGAATGAGCTGGCCTTGAACTCATTGCCAGATTTTTTTCCCCTACTCAGAACACAGAAAAAGTCCTGAGAAGAGCAGGTAGAAGGAAGTGGATTAGGTTAATACCTTTTCAGAAACAGCGGGGGAAATGAGGATTGATTTCTGCCTTGTACCTTTTTATCCCATTCACGTCCACTTAATGTTTTCAGTGAAAGGATACCAACAGCCTGTTGTCCATAATTATTCCAAAGTAAAAGCTAGCCACAGTCCCTTCAACAGCGAATGGTCAGACTGTGGTACATCCATGGAATACTACCCAACATTAAAAAGGATTAAATTAGTCCAGCCAGTGTGGCTCATTGGTTGAGCATCCACTTATGAACCAAGAGGTCATGGTTCAACTCCAGGTCAGGGCACATGCCAGGTTGTGGGCTCCATCCTCAGTGTGGGGCGTGCAGGAGGCAGCCAATCTATGATTCTCCTTCATCATTGATGTTTCTCTCTCTCTTTTTCCCTCTTTCTTTCTCTCTGAAGTCAATAAAAATATATTTAAAAAATAAAATCAAAGGATTAAATTATTGATACACACAACAACCTGGATGAATCTCCAGAGAATTATCCTGGGTCAAAAAAGCCAATCCCAAAAGGTTGCATACTGTGTTTCATTGATACAGCATCTTTGAAATGACAAAAGTATAGACATGAAGAACAGATTAGTAGTTGTCGGGGTTAGGAGGGAGTAGGGGGGAGGGAAATGAATGTGCCTTTAAAAGGTGGTGATGGGAATATTCTGTAGCCTAACTTGTATCGGTGTCAGTATCCCTGTTGCGGTGTTGTATGACAGTTTCCCAAGATGGTACCATTGAGGGAACCTGGGGGGAGCGCACGTGAGATCTCTCTGTATTGTTTCTTACAGCTGGATGTGAATCTCAAAAAAAATCAAATTTAAAAAAAAAACTGGCCACAGTAATTTCCATGTGGATAACCACTTGATTTATAGCTTAAGCCCCACATCTCTAACATAATTAAACTAGAGGCCCAGTGCACGGATTTGTGCACTTTAAAAAGTAAATTAATTAGAAAGTGTCTGGCAGGTTGGGACTGGATGAGACAGGCTGGACACACCCTGGAGCCAACCACCCTCAGTCCCTCCCAGCTGGCCACACTTGGGACAGACAGCGCCAGGGCTCAAAGGGTGTCTGTAGAGTGAGCAGGGTCCCTCCAGCAGGTGGGGTCCCTCAGCCTGACCTGTGGGGATCGGGCCAAAATCGGCAATCCAACATCCCCCGAGGGGTCCCGGAGTGCGAGAGGGCATTCTACACAGTTGCTGTTGATTGGCAGCTCCTGCATTGAGTGTCTGCCTCCTGGTGGTGAGTGCACGTCATAGCTATCAGTTGGATGATTGAACGGTCACTTAGGCTTTTATATATAGAGATAGTACCACAAAGAAGCAGTTGCTTATATACAACTTGTTTTCTAGTGGAGAAAACTTGGAACATATGGACAAGAACAGAATGAAGTCTAAATAGGAAAATACAGATAACTACTGTTGCCCTTTTGGTGTATTTCATTCTGGTTTTTTTCTGACTGTATTTATCAGTCATAATTGGGAAAATTCCATTTATGCGGTTTTGTATTCTGCTTTATAGTATGGAGATTTCTGTTCTTAAAAGTCTTTGAAAGCAGTTTTCATTTGGCTACATAGTCCATTCTATTGATGTTCTGTACTTAATGCGGTCATTCTCTAATTGTTAGGTTTTCTTCCAGTTTGTATTACAAATATCTTCCTGCATAATCCTTTATTTGCGTTTCCTTTTTCCTTAAGGTGGGTCTTGTAAATGGAACTACTGAATCAAAGCTCATGAGCATTTTTAAGGCTTGTTCTATTACCAGATGGCTTTCTGGAAAAGTGGTAGCCATTTACATGATTACCAATAAGTGCATGTGAATGGATAAGGTCCAGGACAGAAGTAATTAGAAATGCATCAAGTTCCAGGACAGGTTCCAGATTTGTATCTTCATCTAAAGCCAGGGAGGGACCTCGGGAGGGCTCCAAGGTATGTCCGGTCCATCTCGTTCAGTCCCGATCGGCCGGACCCCAGCAGCAAGCTCACCTACCAGTCGAAGCATCTGCCCCCTGGTGGTCAGTGCACGTCATAACAAGTGGTTGAGTGGCCTTAGCATATCATTAGCATATTATGCTTTGGTTGGTTAAATGGATACTTAGCATATTAGGCTTTTATTACCATATATAGGATTGTGTTTGGAAGTGTCGGTCAGTATACTTAGCCTTCGTCTTTGTCTTCTGAGTAGAAAGGGTTACTTGATTCTCTTGACTTTGTCTGTGAACAAAGAGAAAAGAGTGGGTTGAGATATTTGCTAATTTAAGTTTGAGCCTTAAAAGTCCTCAGAAGCCTATTTTAAACGGTGGGGGTGCCCTGTTGAAGGGGTTGGTCTCTCAGATCTGGCTTTACCTTCCGTGTTACTTCTGTAATATCCCAGCACATCACAGGGTCACAGGACCCACATTCCTCTGATTGGTAGCTTGCTAAAACCCAGGTCTTCTAGTAGCTCAATTATAGTGATCAATTTCCTTAATTCAAGTAAGACCAGCTTCAATTGCCTTTGAAAGATGAAGAGCACACATTATATTGTTTAGAACATAAACTCAGTGAAAATACTCTATCCTGAAAGATAAGAAATTCTGTGTAACTCCATCCTTCGCTAAGGACACTAACCTTTGATGTCTGCTTGTCGGCCCATTGTTCTGAAATGCATGTCGATTGCCAAGGTTGGTCTGCCATTGACTTGGTGTGCTGGCTGTTGTTCTGTCTGTTCCCCTAGGAGCCGTCTCACAGGTGCTGGACAGCCTGGAAGAGATCCACGCACTCACAGACTGCAGCGAGAAGGACTTAGACTTTCTACACAGCGTTTTCCAAGACCAGCATCTTCACACGCTACTAGACGTGAGTCTTCCTTTTTATTATCATTGCAGGGGGGTGGGGAGTAAGTACTAGTATTTAGCGTGTCATTTTACTTGATATTAATTTCTGAATGTCCATAATAATAGCCCTTTGTCAGTTGCCTTAAGTCTGTGGGAAATCGTCCATCACAGATTCATAACTAAAATGAAATGCTGGATTACAGAGAGCACAAGACAATGCAGCCTAACAATTCATGGTGAAAAAATCCTCTGTGTGTATTTCTCTTAGAAGAATCCATTGATCTTAGCCATGGTTACTTTTCACTGGTTTAAACATTGGTTTTAAAACATTGCGCCTCAAGTATGATTATAGGAGAGAGAAAAGCAAAGAAAATATTGGGTAATGGACTGTGGTCACACATTTCAGATTTAATATTGCCAGTTTTCATAGACTTAGTGTCTTCTCCTGAAAACAAAGAATGCACTTCATTATGAAACTAGAGATCCGATGCGTAAAGATTCATGCAAGAATGGACCTTCCTTCCCCTGGCTGCCAGAACTGCTTTTGCTCTACCCAGAGCTGCCTTTCTGCCTTCCCATGCTGCCCAGAGGCCTGGAGCGGCTAGGGCATTCAGTGCCTGCATAAGCAAATTAACCTGCCATCTTTGTTGGGTTAATTTGCATGCTCACTTCTGATTGGCTGGTGGGCATCATGAAGGTGCAGTCAATTTGCATGTTGCTCTTTTATTAGGTGGATAGGACAGGTCCATTGAGAGCAGGTTGAGCTGCAAAGAAACATCAATCTGATCATGCCCATCCTCTTTCATCTCAGGCACGTTTTAATGAGATATCATGGTTGTCATTATGATGTGTTATTTAGAGCAGACTTTGACCTCTAGTCCTGGCTCTTTGCATCTCCGTTGTTCTCTGACATTGCTGCATCTGATGCAGAGCTTGGACAGCGTGCGTCTCCCACAGAGGCATGTTCTTCGCTGGGACCAGGCTGTGGGATGGATGAAGGATGCTGCCGCTGAGCGCCGAGTTCGGCTTATTTAGTGCAGTCGGTGGCTGGGTCTTTGCTGAGATTTACTGACCTTCTCCAGATCCAGGACTTCTTGTCATTTAAAGGCTCAGTGACACCCACATTGGTTTTCGAAGTTGTCTTTTTCTCACTAATACAACGGGATCCAAGCACCCCATGCCTGAGATGCAGGGGAATGCCAGAGCATGGCTAGTATTCACAGGGAAAAGGGGCAGAGACAGGCTGGCCTCTGGAGTGGGGCCAGTCAGCAGCTCTTGCCCAGTGCTAGCCTCAGCCCTCACGGAAACCTTTATCCGGAAGATCGGCTGCGTTCTCGGGTAGACATTGTTATAACTTCAGAAGAGACTCCGATTTGGAAAAGGAAAGACACGTGTCCGGTTCTTGTGGGTGCTTCAGAATCACAAACTCAAAGATGTGTCTATGGTGTCAGCATCTGCCTACCAGGGCCCCTGGATTTCAAAGGGGCTCTGCTCGCTGACAAGATGCCGTGTCTGCAGAATCGGGCAGCTGAGGCTCCATGTGAACCCCAGGCCTTTCCTGCGGTGATGGGCTGGGAGGCCAGTCCAGGGCAGTGTTGGGAGGCACTTGGTTCCAAAGATCCAAACTGAGCCGCCCTTCGGTGAGAGCTTAATCAGCATGCTTCCGAGCTGAGAGGCTCCATTTCAGTAAAGTAGTCAGTGAAGTATTCACTGCCACAGGGAGAAACCATTCAAGTGGTTTTATTTGGTTTTTGGTTATTTATACTTTTTTAAAATATATTTTTACTAGTGGCCCTGTGCACGAATTTGTGCACAAGTAGCTCTCTGCCACTTGCCTCAGCTAGCCGCCCCACCCACCACCACTGGAGCTCTCTGCTGCATGTAGCTTGCTGCCCTGCCGATCTGGTCATTGGTCATTATGCATCACGGCGTAACAACCATTTGCATATTACCTCTTTATTATATAAGATTGATTTCAGAGAGAGAGGAAGGGAAAGAAACATCCATGATGAGAGAGAATCATGGACCGGCTTCCTCCTGCACGCCCCACACTGGGGATGGAGCCTGCAACCGGGGGCATCTGCCCTGATCGGGAATCAAACCGTGACCTTCTGGTTCAAAAGTTGACAATCAACCACTGAGCCACACTAGCCAGGCCCATTAAAATGTTTTTAATACTTAAATGCTCCTGGTATGCACCAAAACAGGAACACAGTCTGGCCAACTCTCTAGAAGAAGCTTTTCAAACTTTGACCATTCATGATCCTTCCTTAGAAGGTTCCATGTCCCATAGTCAGATTTGGATTGTTTGCTTTTGCAAAATCAATCAACATTGGCTCCTTTTTAAGGATTCCAAGCAGTGACGTCTCGTGGCATAGTTTTGTGGACCTTGGATTGACTGTTATTTAATCCCACAATTTGAGACAGTTTATAAAACACCTTAATTCTACTGGAACAGTGCCTGTTCATTCAAAAAGAGCTAAATTTGAGGCCCTGGTTCTTAAGCTGCCAAAAGACAGGATTACGTTCCTATAGGAGACTAAAGCTGGTATCTTATTTTCTCCAGTGATGCGTTTAAAACCGTAACAAACTCGACATTCAAAAAGAGATTATTAGCACTTATTTGGAGGGAACAAAACGTGTGTCACGTTGAAAGAATTTATAGTAAAACAAAAGAAGAAACACAGCTCCACTAAGGCGGGATGCTTTCTGATTTGAATTGTAGTAGAAACACACATCTGGTTCATCTGTATTAGAAAGCGGTCCAGAATCTTTACATATTTGCTACCCAAACAGCTCTCCCGGGCACACACTCCGCTCCTCATTTTGTAGGAAGCAAGAAAGAGGCTTGAGGAGGAGCTGTGCCTGGCCCAGCTTGGCCCAGTGTGTCTACTTTCAGAACTTAAAAGCCCTGGTGCAGCCTGGCCGGTGTGGCTCAGTGGTTGAGCGCTGACCGAGGAACCAGGAGGCCACGGTTCGATTCCTGGTCAGGGCACATGCCCAGGTTGTGGACTCGATCCCCAGGGGGGTGGGAGGGCGTGCAGGAGGCAGCTGATCTATGTTTCTATGCCTCTATCCCTGTCCCTTCCTCTTTTTAAAGTCAAGAAAAATATTTTTTAAAGCACTGTTGCTTTAAAATCTATCTATTTTCACTGTATGTGAAATATACAGATCCATTTTAGTATAATACAACTTGTCATGTGTATTAATTTGCTAAAACTGCCATCATAATGGACCCTAAAGTGGGTGGCTTAAAATAGAAATTACTCCCTTGGGAGGCTGTAAGGCCCAGATCCAGATGTCGGCCACAAGCCCAGGAAAGAACCCTTCCTCGCCGCTTTCAGTTTCTGGTAGTTGCCTGCAGTCCTTGGCTTGTGGGTGCATCCCTCCGATCTCCAACTCCATCTTCACGTGGAATTTTCTTTGGTATGTGTGTGACTCTGTGCCTTCACGTGACTTCCTGTAAGGGCTCCTGTCAGTGGGTTTAGGGACCTCCCTAATTCAATATGACCCACATCTGTTTTAAAAATATATTTGTTGATTTCAGAGAGGGAGAGAGAGAGAGAAACATCCATGATGAGAGAGAATCATGGACCGGCTGCCTCCTGCACACCCCACACTGGGGATGGAGCTGGCAACCCAGGGGTGTGCCCTGATCAGGAATTGAACCATTCATAGGTTGACTCTAAACCACTGAGCCACACCGGCCGGGCAATATGCCCGCATCTTAATTAATGACATCTACCAAGACCCTATTTCCAGATAAGGTCATATCTGAGCTTCCAGTAAGTATGAATTTTGAGGGACAGTATTCAGTCCAGTGCCTCATGGAAATCTGCTTTTTGCCCCGCATTGATTCTTGGGGTGAGTGCAGATTACACAAGATGAATATAAAATAGTGACTTTACAAATGATGTTACGCTGTCGCTCATGAAGTAGCCTTTCTCAGGAATTGGTGTTAACGTGTATGAATTAGCCTTTCTCAGGAACTGGTGTTAACGTGCAGTTAGTTATGTCTTTTAATGCTACGTTGAACTAGTTTGGGCTTGGAATTTGTATGTGACCCCCGGGTGGGGTTTTTTGTTTTTTTTTAAGACAAAAAGCATTTTGCAAATTTTATTTGCTGGCGATTCTCAGTCTTCTCACTCTCTTGCGGAAATGTCCCCGTTACAGAATAAATGTTTATTTTATAAGTCAACAGTGTCGTAAAACATTGTTAAGTGACATATTTATCTCTCCTCCTGCCAAACTCTGACAGCTGACTTTTAGACATTCACCCACCATCTGTCAGACCTCCGAGCAGCTGGGAGCACTCACTGCCATTCCAGCGGAAGGGCGAGACCCCACCTAGTTCAGATCATCTCTGTGGGAAGCCCTGGAACCATGTTTTCTAAAAGTGTAATTAGTTATTAGATTAATGAAACAGCAACGACTGGCAATAGCCACTTAATTGAGCAGGCTTTTTTGTTGTTGTTTTTTAAATATATGTTTATTGATTTCAGAGAGAGAGGGAAAATAAGAGATAGAAATCTCAATGATGGCAGAGAATCACTGATGGGCTGCCTCCTGCACGCCCCACATTGGGGATCGAGCCCACAACCTGGGCCTGTGCCCTGACTGGGAATCGAACCCTGACCTCCTGGTTCATAGGTTGGTGCTCAACCACTGAACCACACTGCCTGGGCTTTTTTTTTTTAATTTAGCTTTTTTATTTTTTTAATGTTTTAATTGATTTTTAGAGAGAGAGGAAGTGGGAGAGAGAGAGAGAAAAAGAAATATCACTGATCAGCTGCCTCCTGCATACCTCCTACTGGGAATCGAGCCCACAACCTGGACATGTGCTCTGACCAGGAATCGAATTTAGCAGTTTTATATTATTAATTTAGAAGTCGGTTTTTATCAGAGATCAAGTAATGTTTCCAAATATCGCATTAGAAAGAAGCCGGTGTCTGGCCTCCTCCAGGTCTTGTATCGCTGGCATCTTTCTTAGAGTTTGGACTGCTTGGGGCGAGGCAGAGTTAGAGTTTCTCTCCGGCCTGGAGCTGGCGCGGGAAAACGGCAGCTTGATTTCCTCTTGTGCTTTTGGAGGGGACGTGAAATTAGTAGTCATGTTTGGGAACAGCGTATTTTTAGCCCCTGGAAGTTTCCGAAAGGAGCTTCTCGGTAATTTGATGGTTTTGAGCAATTGGGAGTCTGAGAATAACCTGGTGCTCTATTGAGTTTGGATGTTTAAATAGACTGCCAGTCAGGAAATGCCAAGGCGAAGTTTCCCATGAATTTATAGTCCGGTCGGTTCGCACTTAAATGTCTGCAATAATAAGGCCTGGCTGAGGGCCTTCAAGGGCTGAGCAGCTGGTACCTTCTCAGCGTCCCATCCCTTCTTTGATCTCAGAGAGGAAGGGAGAGGGAGAAAGAGAGAGAAACATCAATGATGAGAGAGTATCATGGATTGGCTGCCTCCTGCCCGCCCCAAGCTGGGAATCAAGCCCGAAATCCAGGCATGTGCCCTGACCGGAAATGAACCCTGACCTCCTGGTTCATAGGTCGACATTCAACCATTGAGCCATGCTGGTCGAGCAGTTATGCTTCTCTATGAAAGGAACTAGAGTCCCAGTGCATGAATTCATGCACTGCGGGATGAATTTGGCCTGCGGGATCGGGCCAAAACTGGCTCAACATCCCCTGAGGGGTCCCGGATTGCAAGAGGGCACAGGCCAGGCCGAGGGACCCCACCGGTGCACAATTGGAGCCAGGGAGGAACATGGGAATTTGGCCAGCCGGGGAGGGACCACGGGAGGGACCCAGGGCATGTCTGGCCCATCTTACTCAGTCCAGACCGGCTGGACCCCAGCAGCAAGCTCACCTACCAGTTGGAGTATCTGCCCCCTGGTGGTCAGTGCACATCATAGCGAGCAGTTGAGCGTCCTTAGCATATCATTAGCATATTTACACTTTGATTGGTTGAACAACTGACGGGATGACCAGACACTTAGCATATTGGGCTTTTATCATATAGGATGTGTGATTTTCACTGCAAATATTATTAATTACAGGAGTCCTTCTAGTTCCCTTATTTCTTCAGATGAATTAATTCTTCAAACAGGGGCTGGAATTTCCTCTAAGATACCAGGAACAATGAGTCACCTTGTCCCCAGTACCAGTGTCTCCCAGTGAGTGCCATTCTCTGCGGTGACACCACAGCGAACTTTGCCAGAAGGCAGAGGAATGTTCCCAAAGCCTTCACAGTGCAGCAAGCACTGGTCTTCCTTTCTGCTCTTCTCAGGGGAAGACGGCGGGCGCTTGCCCCAGACAAGAATGCAGTGCACTCAGCTGAAGAACGTTCGATGGGGTTGGCCTCACAGTCCAGGAACGTAGCTGCTCCTTCTCTCTGTGGCCCCTCAAAAATTATCTCATCCAACCACTTCTGCTAGGCTGGCTTTGCCTAGTTCTCTTTTAACTTCCCACAACAGAAATTGAGTTTTGCTACAGCCCCTTGTACAAATGCTTGGTGTTTACCTAAGCAACATAAAGGTCAGATAGTAAGTATTGCATTGGTAATTAAATAAAAGAGTAAAACCAGGCCTGCAGGGGAGAGCAGTTAGGGCAACCAGGCCTGCAAGGGAGGGCACAAAAAATAATAATAATAATAATAATAATAATAATGATAAAATAAAATAGTATATGGCAAACCCCATGTAAATGTTTTCTTTTAAAGCAGCAAGTTACTAATAGAATATTCATTCAATGTCAATGTTACAACAATTGTTGTGGATGCTTCAATGTGTAAATCACATTAGGAAGTGAGGTTTTTAACCTCTTTCAACAATGTTCTTAATTTTGTTTGTTTTTTTAATGGAGAAGTTTATATTATAGTGAAATTTCTCCCTGTTGGGCAAACTTGTAGATCTGGTCTTTGAAAGTGCATCATTTCAGAAGGTCTGATTAAAGGAAAAATAAAGCCAGCCCATATCATTTACGTGGGCCATTTTCCCTCCTGACTTCTTTTGATTGCTCAAGATTAGGCCTAATGGCCTGGCTGGTGTGGCTCAGTGGTTGAGCATTGACCTATGAACCAGGAGGCCACGGTTTAATGCCTGGTCAGGGCACAGGCCCGGGTTGTGTGCTCCATCCTCTGTAGCATCTGTGCAGGAGGCAGCTGATCCATGATATTCCTCTCTCGTCAATGTTTCTATCTCTATCCCTCTCTCTTCCTCACTCTAAAAAGCAATAAAAAAACATATTGACAAAAGAGAGTAGGCTAGCCGAAACCAGTTTGGCTCAGTGGATAGAGAGTCGGCCTGCGGACTGAAAGGTCCTGGGTTTGATTCCGGTCAAGGGCATGTACCTTGGTTGCGGGCTCATCCCCAGTAGGGGGCGTACAGGAGGCAGCTGATGGATGTCTCTCTCTCATTGATGTTTCTAACTCTCTCCCTCTCTGTAATAAATCAATAAAATATATTTTTAAAATGAAGTGACTTCGTGTTCTGAATGTAAATAGGTGACCTAGTCGTGGATTCCTTCATCTTTATGTTGGAGACTACAGTCTCAGGAGAGCTGCATGTAATGGCACCACCAGCTTGATTCTGCTTTCAAACAGCCCATCTCAAATATAGAAGGTGGCAGGCCTCCTAACGGAACTGGGCTTGCAGGCAGGCAGGCAGGCAGGCAGACAGACAGATAGACAGACAGAGCGTGTCTGCGGGGCTGTGGTCACATCTGCCCAGCCCAGGATAGGGCAGAGCGCCAGTGGCCTGGGTACCAGACAGTGTCCGAGTCCATTTCCTCGCAGCTCTGTACATTTCCTCATTTTGCTGGGGTTTTTTTTTTTTTAAGGTTTTTGTGGGTTTCTTTTAGCAAAAACTGCTGAGGCTGGGGAACTATAATTTCATTCGGAAGAAAAAACAAACTAATAGATTCATTCTTGTTTTCCCTCCAGGGATAATTGATTAACATTTTCCCTCCCTTCACCTCACCTTCTATGCTTTGGTTTTACAAAGACATTTGATATATTCCAATTGCAGGGAAGCAAATAGCTAAAGGGAAATATTTGGGGGTTTTGTTGTTGTTTACTTTTGGTTTGGGGGTTTTTTTTATATTTTTTACTGATTTCAGAGAGGAAGGGAGAGGGAGAGAGAGAAAAACATCCATGATGAGAGAGAATCATGGACCAGTTGCCTCCTGCACACCCCACACTGGGGATCGAGCCTGCAACCTGGACCTGTGCCTTGATGGGGAATCAAACCCTGACTGCCTGGTTCCTAGGTCAATGCTCAATCACTGAGCCACACCGGCCGGGCAAGGAATAGTTTCTGGCATCTCAATCCACCTTGAATGTCAGCTTCTAGTGCGGTCAAGCAGAGCTCTCCGGCCATGCCAGCCGCCTGTTCTCAGAAGGGAGTTGTATCGCACCACAGCCTCCACCACTCATTTATGATCCTTAGCGGCTGCCGTCACATGCGTGGCCTGGTTGAGTGGTTTGACCAAGTTCAACTGGCCCTCGCCACCTGGAATATGGACCATCTGGCCAGGAAAGGATCAGGATTCTAACATTCTTGACCGGGGCAGGGCTGTACTTGATTGGCTAATATCTTTACTGTGGGAAGTTTTCCAGATGTAGCTCTTTTTCCCCATCGACACCCCCTCCCTCCTCCTCCCCAGACCTTTACCACACTATTGTCTGTGTCCATGACTTATGCATACATGCATACAAGGTCTTGGGTTATTCTCTTCCCACCCAGCCCACACACACACTCTGAGATTCGTCGATCTGTTGTTGCATGCTTCCACGTGATACTCGTCTTTCTCTGCCTGGCTTATTTCACTCAGCATGATGCTCTCCAGGTCCTCCCTGCTGTCTCAAGGGGAAAGAGACCCTTTTTCCTAGCTGCATAGTACTCCACGGTGTGGATGTACACAGCTGTTTTATCCTCTCGTCTATTGACGGGCACCTAGGCTGTTTCCAAATCTTAGCTGTGGTGAATTGTGCCGCTATGAACATAGGGGTGCATAAATCCTTTCTGATTGTTGTTTCTAGTTTCTTGGGATATATTCCTAGGAGTGGGGTCACTGGGTCAAATGGGAGCTCCATTTTTAGTGTTTTGAGGAAACTACATACTGTTCTCCACAGTGGCTGCACCAGTCTGCATTCCCACCAGCAGTGCACGAGGGTTCCTTTTTCTCCGCATCTTCACCAACACTTGTCGTTTGTTGATTTGTTGATGATAGACATTCTGACAGGTGTGAGATGGTACCGCATTGTCGTTTTGATTTGCATCTCTCAGATATTCATCAAAATGAAAAGGGAACCCACTATATAAGAGAACATATTTGCTAATGACATATCTGGTAAGGGGTTAATTTCCAAAATATACATAGAACTCAACAGATGGCAAGAGCCATCAAAAGACTTCTCAATGCCATTAATCATCACCGCACACCTGTCAGAATGGCTACCATCAGCAAATCAACAAGCAACAAGGGCTAGAATGGTGATTCTCACTTTACTATCCATGCCTCAGTTTCCTCATCTGTAAAGTGGGGAGAATAGGGGTCCCTCCCTTAGAGGGTTATGTGAGGATTGGGTACTAAGAACTTTAACTAGGAACTAGCATGTACTAAGCGCTCAATAAAAGTAGCCATTGTCAGTGCTATTTTTTAATATATATATTTTATTGATTTGTTACAGAGAGGAAGGGAGAGAGCTAGAGAACTAGAAACATCGATGAGAGAGAAACATCGATCAGCTGCCTCTTGCACACCCCCTACTGGGGATGTGCCCACACCCAAGGAACCTGCCCTTGACCAGAATCGAACCTGGGACCCTTCAGTCTGCAGGCTGACACTCTATCCACTGAGCCACACCGGTTTCCGCATCAGTGCTATTGTTAGTCCTCTTCTTCCTCTCAGAATGTAACACTGCGTCTAAGATGGACAGATGGCTAACGCACATCCTTTGAGACCCCCATTTCAGAGTCTGATTCAGTAGGTCCAGAAGGAGGCCGGAACCTGCATGTTTCATACTCCCCTCAGCTGATTATGCTCCAAGTCCTCCAGAAAGCACTCTGGGCCCTAGCCGGTGTAGCTCAGTGGCTAGAGCATCAGCCTGCAGTCCGAAGGGTCCCAGGTTCGATTCCTGTCAAGGGCACATACCTGGGTTTGGGGGCTCAGTCCAGTATGCAGGAGGCAGCCCATCCGTGATTCCCTCTCATCACTGATGTTTCTCTCTCTCTCTCTCTCCCTCTCCCTTCCTCCCTGAAATCAGTGAACCACTCTGACCAGAGGCTCAGGGGGCCGTGCTTGGCATAGCAAGGCCAGGCCGAAAATAAAAGGTCTCCAGTGGCAGAGAGTTCTGGAGCTGGGGGCGGTCCTGTGGCTTTGGGAGGGCAGACCGGTGCGCGTGCATTCAATGTGTAAATAGAAACTCAGACTAATCCTGGCTGCGAAATGTGAACGCAGAGCTCGCGATAGCCCTTGGTCAAGAACAAGACAAACTTTAGGTGTTGCAATTATTATAAAGCGATAGTGCCATCATCTGGGAAGTTTCTGTTAAGTCTTTTCTGCACACAGAGTTGTAAACATTGTTATTATTCATGTCGTTTTTACTTTATTTGCTTGTCAGTACTAGGACGGTCGTTGTGATGGCTATGTCGGTTTTTTTCAGTGTTATGTACCTTCAATGTTTTTGTTTAATTTATGGCCCCTTGTATTGCATGGGCAAAGGGACGGGGCGGGGGTGACTTCTCAGTAGTATGGCTGCACATAGTAGGGCAGTTTTTAAAAACGGGGTAAAACCAACCCCCAAAGAATTCCCACATATTTTAAAGAGGTGAGGAACCAGCAGTGGCAGCTGAGGCAGGACCATTTTTACTATAGAGATTCTTCTCCGATGAAGTAATGATCTTCAGAAAGTTTACTTTTAAGATCCTTTAGATTGATGGGGCTTTTAAATATTTTTAGATTCTTTCAATGTCTTCTCTTTGGGACAGCATGGAGGGACCTGGCACATATTATGCGAAGTGAAATGAGCCAATCTGAGAAAGACAAATATCACGTGATCTCACTTATCTGTGGAAGCTAATGAACAAAATCAATTGACCAACAAAATAAGATCCAAAGCAGGGAGGCATGGAACAGACCAACATACCTCAACGTGAGGTTGGGAGAACGAGAACAGATAAACCAAAGAACATATATGCTTCCTAGAGGCCTGGTGCACGAAAATTTGTGCAAGAATGGACCTTCCTTCCCCTGGCTGCTGGAGCTGCCTTTCCACCTTCCCATGCTGCCCAAAGGCACAGAGTGGCTGGGGTGGTACCTGTGTATGCAAATTAGCCCACCATCTTTGTTGGGTTGATTTGCATACTTACTCCTGATTGGCTGGTGGGTGTCACAAAGGCACAGTCAATTTGCATCTTACTCTTTTATTAGTGTAGATATGCATAGCCCATGGACACAGGCAATAGGGTAATGAAGACCTGGAGGGCAGGTAGGGGCCGGGAGGAGGGGGGAAGAGGGAAAAGGGGAGACATATGTGATACTATCAACAATAAAGATATATTTTAAAGTGAATAAAAAAATGTAAAAAATGAAGGTCTTCTCACACTGTGTGGCTCCCAGATTCCAAGGGAAAAGGTTATGTCCTTGGCTTCCTGTGGCGCCTCGGGCTGGTGCTGCTGGGGCACAAGCCGGAGCCTCTGTGAGAACATTCCTTCCTGGGAGGGCTCGGCCTGCCCTTTCCCAAGACGGAGATTTCTGTGAGAATTCTTCACCCGTGTCTTGGCCAAAAAGCATTCTTTCATTTCACTCCGCCTTCGTCTTATTCCATGCTGCTTCTATCAGAGGGAAGCAGCCTGCAACTCCTGATTTATTGAATTGAAAATGACAACGCAGTCACCACATTGACAGAACTGGGGGCCATCTCTTTAAAAATGATTTTTGTAGGATAGGCACACGACTCAGGTTCCAGCAAGTTTCCTTGAATGATCAGAAGATGATGAACAAGAAATCATCAGCCTGTTCTTTGAGGAGGAAAATATTGTTCAATGAAATAATCAACATGAAGTGCTGGATTTCAGCAACAAATAACTGATGGGCTTTTCTCCTTTGCTTTCAGCTGTATGACAAAATTAACACTAAGTCTTCGCCGCAAATCAGGAACCCTCCGAGTGATGCGGTACAGAGAGCCAAAGAGGTGAGTGGCATATTTTGTTTGTTTGTTTGTTTGTTTGTTAATATATTTGTGTTGATGTCAGAGAGGAAGGGAGAGGGAAAGAGAGACAGAAACATCCATGATTCCCTCTCATCATGGATCGGCTGCCTCCTGCACACTTCACACTGGGGATCAAGCCTGCAACCCGGTCATATGCCCTGACCAGGAATCAAACTGTGACCTCCTGGTTCATAGGTCAACACTCAACCACTGAACCACGCCGGGGGGCTAAGGGACATTTTTGTAAACATACCTGGGTTCCTGTTGACTGCCTTTATTGAGAACATCTCTGCACAGCAAGAGGCAGGTTCCTTGGAGTCACGGGACCATGACGCTCGGCTGCAGCGTTTCTAAGTTTCTCACCGAGTACCTGCTTTCAGAAAAGAGAAAAACTTGCAGAGACAGCATTCCCGGGTTCCAGAGCTGGTTCTTGCTGTGTGAACTTGAACTTGTTAACATAGCCACTTTGCTTCTCTTTTTTTTTTTTTAAGTTATTTTACTGCACTTGATGAAAACAGACATGCTCTGAACATGGGAGTCGCTTTTTAAGGTGGAAATGTTTGCAAGTTAATGAAATATCTTCAACATCTAAGTTCAGAGAGGAGTCGTTTCTGTAAATTGTCAGATACTGTTTGTCCGTCACCAGCTTTTTAAAACCTTTTTGATATGGGAGCATGGCATTGTAGGAAGTTGGGAAAATAAAAATTCACTCATGATCCCATCACACTAACTCAGTAATTTTCATTTGCATGTCCTTTTCCAGTCATGATCCATTTGCGTATAAATGTTTATATACAATCAAAAGGTATCCTTTTTTCACCTGACATATAATGAGCATTTTTCTATGTTTCTACTTGGTCTTTGTAAGTATAAGTTCTGATGGGGACATAATTTCTCTTTTTTATTACTAAATGCTCATGAATTAGCAATCCCTCCATTGTGAGAAACCTCGTGGGGGTTTTTCCACTTTTTGATGTCATAACAGCCTTCTGCAATAAACATTTCCCTTTGAAAATGTTATTTCTTAGGAAGTGAGACTGCTAAATGAAAGAATCTGAAGGGCATAATTCCTTCCCCACCAGATTTTAAACACAAGACCTGTCCTGGAAAATGCCATATACTCGAGGCCCAGTGCACGAATTTGTGCATCAGTGGGGTCCCTCAGCCTGGCATGCAGGATCGGGCTGATGCCAGCTCTCCAACATCCCCAGAGGAGTCCTGGATTGCAAGAGGGCACAGGCCAGGCTGAGGGACCCCACCGGTGCACGATTGGGACCTGGGGGGGGGCCACAAGAAGGCTCCAGGGTATGTCTGGCTGTCTCACTCAGTCTCAATCGACCAGACTCCAGCAGCAAGCTAACCTACCAGTAGGAGCATGTGCCCCCCTGGTGGTCAGTGCATGTCATAGTGAGTGGTTGAGTGGCCTTAGCATATCATTAGCATATTACACTTTGGTTGAACGGCCGACTGGACAACAGGACACTTAGCATATTAGGCTTTTATTATAGAGGATTCACTGAGAAACAAAACTAGGACAGGGGGCTGCGAGGTACATCCACATCAGGTGCAAGCACCAGCCTGAGACATCCTCTCCAACTTATGTTTAAAATCATAGATTGCACCCTCGCCGGTGTGGCTCAGTGGATAGAGTGTTGGCCTGCAGACAGAAGGGTCCCAGGTTTGATTCCCATCAAGAGCACGTACCTCAGTTGCAGGCTCCTCCCTGCCCTGATTGGGGTGCCTGCAGGAGGCCACCAATCCATGTGTCTCTCTCACATCAATATTTCTCTCTCTTTGTCTCTCTCTCTACTCTCTCTAGAAATCAATGGGAAAATATCCTCAGGTGAGGATTTAAAAAATAAAACAAAATACAGCTTCCTTTAAAAATTTTTTTAATTAAATTTTACAATTAATGCCTTAACCATTTTGGCTCAGTGGATAGAGCATTGGCCTGCAGACTCAAGGTTCCCAGGTTCAATTCCAGTCAAGGGCATGTACCTTGGTTGCAGGCGCATCCCCAGTAAGGAGCGTGCAGCAGACAGCTGGTCAATGTTTCTCTTGCCCTGACTGGGAATTGAACCCTGACCTCCTGGTTCCTAGGTTGATGCTCAACCTCTGAACCTATTGTATATCTTGCTTTTTTTTATGTTTTAGGTATTGGAAGAAATTTCATGTTACCCTGAGAATAATGATGCAAAGGAACTAAAGCGTATTTTAACACAACCTCATTTCATGGTAAGTAACAACTGAACCCCCACAGAACGACAACCTTCCTTTCAAGAGAAGCTCTGCGTCTTTTTAAATTTTGTGTTAATGTGTATTGGAATTCAGTATTCTATTCGTTTCAGGTGTACGTGATGTGATCACTATAATAAGTCTAGCAAGCATCTGTCACTGTAGAGAGTTATGATGTTATTGGCATGTGCTCTGTGCTGTACACTACATCCCCGTGGCTTATTTCTTTTACAGCCAGAAGCTTGTACCCTTCTTTTGACAAAAGTTTTTAGCAGTCCACGGAAAACAGCCATCTCCATCAAATGCGATTTATTCCCACGATATCAGACTGTTCACATTACAGGACAAAGTGACGTGTGCATTGCTATCCATAAACATTTCCAAAAATGATAAATCGTTCCTGTCATCTCTGCATAGCCAGGTAGACACTTAAAAGACATTTTCATTCGAATATGTACTTGCCTGCTGTGTGCCAGGTGCCATGCTGGGCATTGAGGAGAGTAGTAAGTAGGACAAGGTCTTTGCCCTCAGGGAACTGCCATTCTGTGGGGACAGGGCGAGGGGAGATAAGCGAGCTGGAGACAGATGGTGAGGAGTAAGCTAACAAGATCATCCTATATAATAAAAGGCTAATATACAAATTGTCTCCTTGGGAGTTCCACCACTCACTGGCCACCAGGGGGAGGCATGGAGCAAAGGAAGGCCCGGCAGCCAGAGGAAGGGAAGCCCCCATCAGCCCTGATTGCCAGCCAGGCCTAGGGACCCTACCCATGCATGAATTTCGTGCACCGGGCCTCTAGTTTTATATAATGATCCCAACTATGAAGAAAGGATAATGGGGCAGAGATTATAGTAAAGTGGGAGTTACTTTATTATTTTTTAATATATTTTTACTGATTTCAGAGAGAAACAAGCCTTGGCTCAGTGTTAGCACTTCAGAACCAGGAGGTCACGGTTTGATTCCTGGTCAGGGCACAAGCCCGGGTTGTGGGCTCATCCCCATTAGGGAGAGTGCAGGAGGCAACCAGTCCATGATTCTCTCTCATCATGGATGTTTCTCTCTCCCTCTCCCTTCCTCGCTAAGATCAATAAAGAGATATTTTTTAAAAGAATATGCCAAATAAAAAGGAAATCAAAAGATGGAATATTTTTCTTCAAATACACTATAAGGGATGATTGGGCAATTATTGCTCATCTGGAATAGCTATTATTTTTAATTCCATAAGAAGAATTGTAGACAAGATAACTTCAGATGAGAGTGAAAAAATCTGACTTTTAAAATGAATAGAAAACTATGAATTTCAGGTTCAGAAAGGGGTTCCTTTGGCTTCTTAAAATGCACCACTTGATGAAGCTTTCAGGACCACCCAAGGTGATTTTGTTTGGGGGGAAGTATAATACAAATTTGCTTATAAAATCTTCTGCTCTGCATCGGGTTTCTTAAAGAAAAAAGTAAAGCAGTAACTTCTATTGGTATGTCTTTACTGCCTTATATTGTATATTTTCTCATTGCAATAAGCGAAGGGTCTGTTCTCTTTTAAAATTGCTATCTATTGATTTTTTAGAGAAAGAGAGGAAGGGAGGGGGAGAAAGAGAGAGAGAAACATCAATCTGTTGTTCCGCTTGTGTCTGCATTCACTGGTTGGTTCTAGACCAGGGATAGAACCCGCAACCTGAGCGCCTGGGGCCCACACTCGAACCAACTGAAGCTCCCCACCAGGGCCAGTGTCTGCTCTTTTGAAAAAATTAGTCTTTCATGCCAAGACCGGTGTGGCTCAGTGGATAGGTCCCAGGTTCAATTCCTGTCAGGACATGGACCTTGGTTGTGGGCACATCCCCAGTGGGGGTTGTGCAGGAGGCAGCTGATTGATGTTCCTCTCTCATCAATGTTTCTAACTCTCTATCCCTCTCCCTTCCTCTCTGTACAAAATCAATAAAATATATTTTTAAAAATTTTTTTAAAAAAAGAAAAAATTAGTCTTTCCAATGGAATAATTAAAAAAGGTATTAGTGTGGTAACACTTTTTATGATGAATTTTCGAGTACAGACTTTAAAAAATCATTTAAATCTATACTTATTTACTCTTCCTTTAATTACTGTAAATACTTATAACTCTAGGCATTTTTAAGTGTCAGGTAATTCAATGTTAAATCCCCCCGCTTTACTGTTCAGAAGGCAAAGAAAAAGCCAGCTAATTGAACAAGCAAGTGAAAGTATAAATATGCTAAGAATAACTCTCAAACCTTGGCATAGTAACAGCATGTAAGCATTAAAATATTTTCCTGTAGCTATTAATATTTCTTGAAAAATACTAAGATTTTGAAACCATAATTTAAAGATGTTTATAAGATAGAAAGTTTCTGTGCTTGAAAGTTTACTTGACCTAGTAAATGGGTCATTCCCTAAACATGCTTCCTTCGGAGTGACCAGTGAGCTCAAGGTTGAGAGGAAAGCTGATCCTCATTACAAGTGAACCCACTTTTAAAAGCATGGCTTGGGAGCCAGTAGGATCTGGGGTTTGAACCACAACGAGGCCACATATGAGGTGGGTGACCTCAAGTGAGCCTGGTGATCTGGTTTTAAAATCTATTTGTATTGATGTCAGAGAGGAAGGAGAGGCAGCAAGAGAGAGAAACATCCATGATGAGAGAGGATCATGGATCGGCTGCCTCCTGCACGGCCCACACTGGGGATGGAGCCCACAACCTGGGCCTGGGCCCTGACCAGGAATTGAACCCTGACCTCCTGGTTCATAGGTCAATGCTCAACCACTGAGCCACACTGGCCGAGCTGGCACATTCTCTTTAATGGCTTTTTAACAGCCTGTCAGTGGCCCTTTGTTTTGTGTTTGCAGATACAGTGGAGCCTCAGATTGACTTTGACTTTGTGCTGGCAAAATGGTCACTATCAAGTATGACCTCATTCGGTGGCATTAATTTGAGTGTTTTTCTTTTAAAGTTCAATTGGAGTGTTATTTTGTGGTTCCTTATAAAGAATCCATTAAACCCTGACCAGTTTGGCTCAGTGGATGGAGCATCAGCCTGCGGACTGAAGGGTCCCAGGTTCGATTCCGGTCAAGGGCATGTACCTTGGTTGCAGGCACATCCCCTGTAGGAGGTGTGCAGGAGGCAGCTGATGGATGTTTCTTTCTCATCGATGTTTCTCTATCCTTCTCCCTTCCTCTCTGTAAAAAATCAATAAAATATATTTTAAAAAAGAACCCATTAAAATACAAGTATGTGCTTATATATTTAAAAGGATAGATGGGGGGGGTGGAATAGAAATCACTTGCCAAAAGCAACATAAACACTTCCTCTCCAACCCATGTAACTGCCATTCTAACCTGACCGAAGCTTCCTTCTTTGTTTACCTGACTGTGTGCCCTGCAGTCCTACTAAGCGCCTTCTGTAAAATGCACTGGTTACTGGAGGCACATCTATAATTGACACTTTTAGGCCCGTTTTAGCAGGTTTTCGGAGGTTTTTGCTTTGTGACTAAGTCTTAGCTCTTCAGTGGCCGCAATGAAGCCAGAAAAACAGGCATCTACCTACAACGTGGGCGCTGGGCACCAGCGCAGGGGGATCGGGCAGCGGTCAGGAGGCCAGGGGGCCAGGGCCCCAGCGAGCCCTGCTGAGCGGCCCTTGGGAGCCCCTGCCCCAGACCCCGGCTCAGACCAGCCTCGGGCACCTGAGAATTATCCGCCGCTTCCTATGTTAATCATCTGCCGCCTTTAGCATCGTGCTACACTGTCACTTTATTTTTGCCTCGTACGCACGCCTTTGAAATTAAACTAGCCACGTCATCACTTTGATAAGCCTTTCATTAAGGAACTTAATTGGAGATGCTAAGGGTTGTACTTTCCAAACAATTCTAATTGCGTTTAATTAGCTCTCGATGTTTCATCACCACCCAGATCACAGATTCAAACAGAACCGAATTTAGAGTTAGCACACAAGAAAAGAGAATCGGCCCAAACCAGTTTGGCTCAGTGGCTAGAATGTCGGCCTGCGGACTGAAAGGTCCCGGTTTCGATTCCGGTCAAGGGCAGGTGCCTTGGTTGTGGGCACATCCCCAGTGGGGGGCGTGCAGGAGGCAGATGATGGATGTTTCTAACTCTCTATCCCTCTCCCTTCCTCTCTGTAAAAATCAATAAAGTTTATTTTTTTTAAAAAGAGAAAAGAAAATAGAATCTAATGGAAAGCTCCAAATCTACTTGGCGGCCGCCGTAACATTCTGCTTGAAGGAGATGCGTTCAAATATTCATGCTCATATTTTTTTTAAGAGAAAATGGAGGGGAGGGAAGATGAAGGATGAGAGAGAAACACGGATGTGGGAGAGACACAGTGATCGGTTGCCTACTGCGCGCATCCCAACTAGGGCAGGGACCAAGTCTCTAACCCAGGTACGTGCCCTTGACCAGGGATCAAACCCGCAACCCTTCGGTCCGAGGGCCAACACTCTAACCACTGAGCCACACCAGCCAGGGCTGTTCACGCTTATTAAAAACTTTGTCATGATGGCGCCAAAAGCATAGAACGTCTCAAAGAATATCCTTTTCTAGGGATATTTGTCATCCAGCTCCACAAGAGGACATATGCAGATATCAATGCGAAGAAACCACTTTCTCTTTGTTAGCAGGCTTTGCAAAAGGAAGTCATAATGATAAGTGTCAACTTATTTTGCAGTCGAGTGCTCCAAAAAATAAAAGTGAATAAAATTATTACGGAGGTTTAGATTTCAGCTCCATGTCGTATGTGATCTTTTGGAAAATTACATGCTTTCCAGTTACACTTGCGTGTGTTCTCATCTCCTTGGCGAAGTCATATGTTATAAATGGTCTTCATCCTTTCGGTTATGTAGTCAGTGTTAGCGCTATCAATGAAAGACAGTTACCCAGTACACCAACTGGGGCACTGTTCCTTTTCAAATCTGTGCCCATTTTAAGCTCTAGAACAAATTCGCCAGCCTACTTACAGAGGAGTCTTTCTGCTAAATTATTTGAAATTGCATTATGTCAGCCTTCAAACAAGTTAGTTGGGCCCTAGCTGGTGTGGCTCAGTGGATAGAGCGGTGACCTGTGGACCAAAGGGTCCCGGGTTTGATTCCGGTCAAGGGCCCGTATCTTGGTTTTGGGGTCCTCCCCAACCCATGTCCTGGTTAGGGCTCGTACAGGGGGGCAATTTCTGTGTTTCCCTCTCTCTTCCACTCTCTCCAAAAATCAATGGAAAAAATGTCCTCAGATGAGGATTAAAAAGTACCATATTTTCCGGCGTATAAGATGACTTTTTAACCCAGGAAAATCTTCTCAAAAGTTGGGGGTTGTCTTATTATATGCCGGGTGTCGTCTTATAGGGCGAGTATATCCCAAACTCTGTATTTTAACTGGAAAAGTTGGGGGTCATCTTATACGCCGGAAAATACGGGTAAAGAAACAAACGGGTTAGTTGGCACTTTCTTATAACATCAAACAATACCTCTAACGCAAGTAATCAACAAACGCATGCATTGATTTACTCTTTCATGCATGCGTTCATTCTTTTTTAAATCATCATGATTATTTGACAGAAAGAAATCAAGGTGCCCAGCCAGTGTGGCTCAGGGGTTGAGCATCCACCTAGGAACCAGGAGGTCAGGGTTTGATTCCCGGTCAGGGGCACAGGCCCGGGTTGCGGGCTCCATCCCCAGTGTGGGGCGTGCAGGAGGCAGCCGGTCCATGCTTCTCTCTCCTCATGGATGTTTCTCTCTCTCTCCCTCTGCCTGCCTCTCTGACATCAATGAAATACATTCTCTAAAGAGATCGGGGTGTGGTTATATCTGGGTATAATGAGCTTTGAGTTCTCTGCAGATGAGATACACCTTTGAGAGGTTGTGTGCGAGTTTATAGAATCGATTTCTCCTGGAAGAGCGCTGTGAGTAAGATGTTCCTTCTCTCCCGAAACACGAGGCCTTACTCCAGACTCACGACGTAGTGGCACATGAAGTTTACAGCGACGAGGCGCTGAGGGTCACGCCGCCTCCCACGTCTCCCTACCTAAACGGCGATTCTCCGGAGAGCGCCAGCGGGGACATGGACATGGAGAACGTGACGCGCGTGCGCCTGGTGCAGTTCCAGAAGAACACGGACGAGCCCATGGTGAGTAGGAAGGAAAGTTCTCCCTCCTCCCGAAAGGCCAGGTGAGTCAGAGCACCTGACCCCGGCCTCTCCACCTCGGAGAGGTGGAGATCCACTTCCAGATCCTCACTTCACACAGCCCCCCGCCCCCCCGCCACCGTGCTGTGACCTCACCCCGAGCGCAGGCGGGCTTCCTCCCACCTCTTCTTTCCCACCTGCTCTTCACCTTGACTTTAAAAAGAGAAGAGAGTCTGGCCGGTATGGCTCAGTGGTTGGGCCTCAACCTAGGAACCAGGAGGTCATGGTCTGATTCCTGGTCAGGACACAGGCCCGGTTTGCCTACTCAATCCCTACGGTGGGGCGCACGGGAGGCAGCCGATCCATGATTCTCTGTCACCATTGATGTTTGTCTCTCTCTCGCTCTCTCGCTCTCTTTCTCTCTGTACCTTCCTCTCTCTCTAAAGTCAATGGAAACATTTTTTTAAAAAAAAAGACATACATGGGCCAAAATCGGTTTGGCTCAGTGGGTAGAGCGTTGGCCTGTGGACTGAGGGGTCCCAGGTTTGATTCTGGTCAAGGGCACGTACCTTGGTTGTGGGCACATCCCCAGTGTGGGGAGTGCAGGAGGCAACTGATCGATGTTTCTTTCTCTTCGATGTTTCTGGCTGTCTGTCCTCTCTCTTCCTCTCTGTAAAAAAATCAATAAAATATATTTTTTTTAAAACACATACATAGTTCATTGCTCTAGAGCAGTGGTTCTCAACCTTCCTAATGCTGGGTCCCTTTAACACAGCTCCTCATGTGGTGGTGACCCCCAACCATAACATTATTTATGTGGCTACTTCATAACTGTCATTTTGCTGCTGTTATGAATCGTGATGTAAATACCTGTGTTTTCCCATGGTCTCAGGCGACCCTGCTAGTGGCTCTCCACCTGTGGGCCGCGACCTTTCTAGGCATTAGAAATGTTGAGGCCCTGGCTGGTGTGGCTCAGTGGATAGAGCATCAGCCTGCGGATTGAGGGGTCCCAGGTTCCATTCCGGCCAAGGGCACATGCCCGGGTTGCAGCTCGATCCCCAGTGTGGGGCGTGTAGGAGGCAGCCAACCCATGATTCTCTCCCATCATGGATGTTTCTATCTCTCTCCCCTTCCTCTCTGAAATCAATAAGATATATTTAAAAAAGAAAGAAAGAAAAAGAAAGGTTTGGAACCGCTGCTCAGAGTGTGCCCCTGGGCAGCAGAAGGCACGGTGTGAGATGTTGGCAGTCTGTGGGGAAGCGGATGTCTACAATAGCATTGTGGAAAGCATCCTGTGATAAGCCTCATGGTTTCCAGAAGAAGACTCATTCGGAAGGCACTCGAAGAACTGAGTGATGTGGCTAAAATGAACTGCAGCACGCAACTACGCTCCCAAGGAGTTCTACCCGGGGAGGGGTCCTGCGGCATCCACCCACTGAGCTTCACTTCCTCCGTGTTTCCGAACAGCGCGGGGAGAGGGTTGGGGCTGACCCTGCCGCATCCTCAGAGAAGGATTTCGTTCTTCATCTCCAAACAGCAAGAGATCAGAGCGCGTTTTTATTTGGGAAATAATCCCTCCGGAGAATGGGTTACAGGACAAGCGAGGGCAGGGGAGGCCAGTCAACGCGGGAGAGAGGATGGGGCTGAACTGGAAGGATGGACGTCAGATGGAAGGAAGTGAAAAGCTTTAACAAAAGACGAAAAGCAGTCCTGGCCGGTTTGCGCAGTGGACAGAGCCTCAGCCTGCAGACTGAAGGCTCCCAGGTTCGATTCTGATCAAGGACATGTACCTGGGTTGTGGCCTTGATCCCCAGTAGGGGGCGTGCAAGAGGCAGCTGATCGATGTTTCTCTCTCATCGTGGATGTTTCTAACTCTCTATCCCTCTCCTTTCCTCTCTGTGAAAAATCAATTAAAAATATTTTTTTTTAATCTTTAAAACAGACAAAATGACATGTAAGAACAGTTTTGAAGACATCGGACATCAGGCAAGTGATCCTAAGAAACAGGAAGTAAACCTGTGGTGATTTCAGAGTTTGCAGGCCCCCCGCACAGGGCGAGGTAACAGACCACGCAGGCAGGCGCCCTGGATGGAGGAGACAGAGCTGAGAGTCTGGGGAAACCGAGGCACCTCCAGTCCACAGGGAAGAGGGCTGGAGAAGGGGGAGCTGCAGAGAGAACCCCGGAGATTGAAGGAGGAAACTCCCCGGAGCGCAGGAAAGACCCTCCAAAAGGATGAGAGAGACCAGTGCCCCGCACTGCCGGCCTGGTCCCCTCACACACTGGAAGGGCCAGTCCGTGAGGTGCGGGGTTGAGTGTGTGGGAAGGTCTTGCCTCAGAATGAGAGATCATTAGCCCCGGATGGAGAATGACTCAAACCTGCGTAACAAATCACGGAAGCAAGAGCCAAAGGCTCACCGGGCCAGCATGGCTCAGGGGTTGAGCATCGATCTGTGAACCAAGAGGTCAGGGTTCGATTCCCGATCAGGGCACAGGCCCGGGTTGTGGGCTCCATCCCCAGTGTGGGGCGTGCAGGAGGCAGCCGATCCCTGATTCCCTCTCATCAAGGATGTTTCTATCTCTCCCTCCCTTCCTCTCTAAAATCAATACAAATATTTTTTTTAAAAAGATACAAATGATTGAACTGTTTCTAAGTAACTGAATTATATCCCAGGGGGGAAAAGCTTAAGAATATTTATAAGAATTTTTAAAAAAACACCAAGCATGCGACAAGATAAAATGTATAATATCTGGCATCTAATCAAAGATTACGAGGCATGTGCAGAAGCAGGAAAATGTGACCTATAATGTGGAGAACGATCAATCAAAACTGACACAGGGCGAAACCGGTGTGGCTCAGTGGATAGAGTGTCGGCCTGTGGACTGAAGGGTCCCAGGTTCGATTCCGGTCAGGGGCATGTACCTTGGTTGTGGGCACATCCCCAGTAGGGGGTGTGCAGGAGGCAGCTGATCGATGTCTCTCTCTCATCAATGGTTCTAGCTCTCTATCCCTCTCCCTTCCTCTCTGTAAAAAATCAATAAAAATATATTTAAAAAATAAAGAAGGCAAGAAAATATATTTATAGCTAACTGTATCAATAATCATATTAAAGTGTCAATAGTTTGAGTTCCCCCAATGAACAAGCAGTGATTGTCCAATTGGGGGGGAGCAAGACCCTATTCTATCTTGCCTGTAAGAAATGCTTTCTACATAAAGATGCCGTTAATCAAAAGGAAACCTGAATGGCTATATTAACATCAAAGTCTATTCTCCAACCACATGGGGACTAAGTTAGAAAGAAAGAACAAAAAGATCTCTGGAAAAATCCCGAGGCACTTGAAAACTAATACATTTCCAAATAAACCGTCAATCACAGAAGAAATCAAAAGGGAAATTAAAAGTTATTTTGAAGTGGATTAAAAAATGAAACCACATCATATCAGAACTTGTGGTCTGCAGCTGAAGGAGTCCTTAGGGAGTGTAGCACGAAGCATCTATGTTAGAAAAACAGGAATGTCTGCTGCTGGTATGGCTCAGTGGGTTGAGCCTCGTCCCATGCACCAAGGGGTTGCCGGTTCGCTTCCCAGTCAGGGCACAACCAGGGTGCGGGGGCATGCAGGAGGCAGGTAATCAATGACATTTTTCTCTCTCTCTAAAATCAACATTTTTTAAAAAGAGATAAGATTCTCTTAAAAGAAATGTCTTAAATCAATGACCTCAACTAGAACAAAAAAATTCATCTCAAATTGAGTAAAAGGAAATAAATAATAAAGATCAAAGGAGCTGAAACTAGTGTCGCTCAGTGTATAGAGCGTCGGCCTGCGGACTAAAAAGTCCCAGGTTCGATTCCAGTCAAGGGCATATACCTGGATGGCGGGCACATCCCCAGTGGGAGGTGTGCAGGAGGCAGCTGATCGATGTCTCTCTCTCATCGATGTTTCTAACTCTCTATCCCTCTACCTTCCTCTCTGTAAAAAATCAATAAAATATATTTAAAAATATTAAAAATAAGAACAAGGAGAAATCCGTGAAATAGAAAACAGGAAACAATAGGGGGAAATCAATTAAACATTTTCTTGGAGCAGATCAGACTGATCAGGGGAAAGAAGATACTAACTTACTAATGTAATGCATTAGAGAAGTGACATTACTACAGATTCTACAGAAACGAAGTCACCCTATACTATTGAAAAATGGAATCTGTAGTTAACCATCCAAGAAAACTCCGGGCCAAGTTGTTTCCTGGTGAATTCTACCAAACATATAAGAAATAACACCAATTCTACACAAACTCTTCCCAAAACATGGAAAGCGAAGGAATTCTTCCCAGCTTCTTTTTTATTGTTTTTATTATTATTATTATTATTATTATTATTAGCTAGAATTACCCTGATACCCAAACTATTACAAGAAAACTACAGACCAGTAACCTCTTGAATACAGATGCAAAAATGTGAAATGAGTATCATCTTACAGTAATTCTATTTTTTACTTAACTTTTTACAGGGAATCACTCTAAAAATGAATGAGCTAAATCATTGTATTGTCGCAAGAATTATGCACGGGGGCATGATTCACAGGCAAGGTAAGTTGCATGTATGATCTTTTTCACTGCTCTCCTATAGCCTCATGGAGAAAGTGTTGTTATGATCCATATAAGAGATCTGTTAAATACTGGTTCGTAGAAATGATCCATTGAAATTGTCTTTTGAGTTTAGTCTTCAGCTCATTGCCCCCTCACAGCAGCCCTATGACCTGAGTACATTGTCATCTCCACTTCATCAATGCCAAACCCGAGCCATGGGCAGGTTTAGCCACTGGCCCTAGATCTTAAAGCTAGTGGGCAATGAAGCCGGGATTGGAACCCAGACAGGCTGGATTTAGGAACTGTACCTTTAAACCACTACACACACTGCTTATCTCAGGAAAACTGCCAGATTCCCACAACCACCTTTCCAAACGATGTCTCCCAGCATCGATGCCCCTGTGTTAGAGGGTACCGTATTTTCCGGCGTATAAGACAACATTTTAACCCAGGAAAATCTCAAACGTTGGGGGTTGTCTTATATGCCGGATATTGTCTTATAGGACGGGTATATCCCAAACTCTATATTTTAACTGGAAAAGTTGGGGGTCGTCTTATACGCCAGAAAATACGGGTACTCATGAGCCAAACCAGTCCCTATTTCTGAAATATCGCCCTTCAGTGTTGTTAATGGTTTTCCATTGCTTGCATTGCTTTCTCGGGATGATTAAAGGATATGTCATTGCGTGTTTATCATCCTGTGACATTTCTTAGGCACACTTCATGTGGGGGATGAAATTCGCGAAATCAATGGCATCAGCGTGGCTAACCAAACAGTGGAACAGCTGCAGAAAATGCTCGTGAGTAGACGCAAGTTTCTCTTTCTTCGTCTAAGGCTGGCTTTCAGTCTGTTAGCCTCCCTGTTCCCCCACAAACGAGGGGCCCTATTCTGCAATCCGAGTCTCACTGGGACCACCACGGGCGTGCACGTGAATTTCCGCAACGTCCATGAAAACTGACACCTAGGAAAACGGTTACAAGCAACGGAGTTTGCCAACACTGGGCCATGGTTAGCGGGGAGGGCATTAGCTCTCTCCTTTCCTCCTTATCTGCTGGGTTCTCTCTCGAGCAGCTGTTTAGAGCAAACCTGCCCAGCTGTGCACAACTGAAGGGGTTTCTCGGTGACCTCCATCTGCTGACATCAGCATGGTGAACCCCTTTCCTGCCGGGCTGAGTCACAGCCAGCTGTGTGGGTTTTCTCCCCAGCACAGCGGGGAGGAAAGTGCTAGTAGATCAGGCCATTTCTGTCCGTGCCCCCCAAAGTCTGAGTGCAGATCAGAGTTCGGGTTTTAAAAAGGGGGTGGGGGCTTGGGCAGAATGGCAGGCCCCCAGCGAACAGACCTTCCCACCACAACATAGCAAATATCTATTATGAATACTCATTAAGTATGCAATACCTATTGTGAGTATTGATTAAATGTGAATGAACTAAGCACACAGACTCACTCTAGTAAAAACCAAGGTCAAATCCTATATAATAAAAAGCTAATATGCAAATTGACCTGCAGAATGACTGGTTGCTGTGACACGCACTGACCACCAGGGGGCGGATGGCTCACTCTGGTGGTGAGTGAGCCAGAAGCCCAGCTCACAGCTGCTGAGCACAGTGGTGGTGGCGGAGGAATCCACTTCCACCTCCATGGCAGTCGGACACCCCCCCCTGAGTGCACAGATTTCATGCACCAGGCCTCTGGTTCTGAAATAAAAAGCAAGTTTCATGGCATACAGCATCATACCGGAGCCTACCAATCGTAATTTTTAGGTATTTACTTTTCCGATTACCCGGTTCTGTTCCTATCCACTTTTTTTTTTTTAGTCTTTATTGTTGAAAGCATTACGTATGTCCCCTTTTTCCCCCACTGACCCCCTCCAGCCCACCCCCCCCACAGTCTGCCCCCATGGGCATGCATCTGTGCATCCAGGGTCTCTGGTGGATCACCTCCCACCCACCCTCCCCCGCCTTCCCTCTGAGATTCCGACTTTGGCAAGACAGGTCACTTAGCGTGTTTTGTATTGGTGTCTGTGAAAGGGTCAGGGTCAAGGTCGGGGTCGGGGCTCTGCTGTACGGACCAGGCGCTGCGCTGCACCGTGGGCTTGGCAACTTGGTTTCAGTCCAGGCCCCAGCGCTCGCAGCTGCCTCGCCTTCTTCGCCCTCACATGTTTCCAGCAGCTTCTTACGTGTTTCCTGTGCAACCTGGGTTTGCTAAGAGGGCTGTGCTTTCTTCCTCCAGCGGGAAATGCGGGGGAGTATCACCTTCAAGATCGTGCCCAGTTACCGCACTCAGTCATCATCCTGTGAGGTAATGGCTCTCTTCCCTCCCCCCCTCCCCACCCCCCCGCCCGGCTCCCCGGGGCCCCTCACTCACTGTCTGCTCCTGGCTGAATGTTCTGGCTTTCTGGGAGATTGTTTCTGCCTGTGCTGTTGGTCACTGCACACCAATTTTACAACAAAGATAACGGAACAGAGTGGGTCCCCTCCACCTACTCAGCCCCGCCTCCCCGGGCCCTTGCACTTGACCTTCCCGCAGGCCGGAGCCCAAGCAAAACCTAGAGACGCTACCGATAGCGGCCTGGCCTGCGTAGCGCAAAAGCGGGGTCCATGAGGGAAGAAGGAATGGGGTAACGTCCCCAGGAAGCACAGTCACCTCCCTTGTTGAGAAGTCGCACAGAGAGCTCTTCTTCTTTCCAAGAATCCGAGAGGCGGTGTCTTTTGGTGGCAAGTCAGAGGCGGTCAGATCCGGTGCCGGGTCTCTGGAGGGGCATGAGGACAGCTAGCTGGGGGTATTAGAGGGATGGAGGCTTTTGCAGCCTTCCGTGAAAGCGCAGACAGGGCAGAGGTTAAGCGAGTGGTGAGCACGTTTTCTAGAACAATACAGCCCGCAGTGCCTCTGCGGCCTGGGCTCAGCCTGGAGAGATGCTCGCCGCTCGGCCTGTGTCATCCCGTTTCGTGCTGGCGATGCGATCCCAGCGCCTCTTCTTTTTCTATTTGGAAAGGGACTCTGTCCTCCGGCCGGGGCACAGGAGAGATGACCAGGCCCCGCCACTCTCTAGCAAGACTGTCCCTTTCTCAGGCGACATCTGAGGCTCAGCCCGTGGGAGAGACGCCTCCGACTGTGTCCTTTGGCCAAACGCGGGCTGAGCGAGCCACGGCGGCGGGGGTTCTGTTCATCTCAGGTCTTGAGCTCCTCTTGGTGGCTTTTTCTGGAACTTCAGAAGAATGCTGCGTGTTCACAGAAAACGCAGAGCCGGCTCTGCCCTCCGCTGTGTGGTTATGAGGTTGGGTGCCTGGTATTTCAACCTTGCTGGGAGAGACAGGGTCACTGTTGGATATTCTAGACACCCCCCCGACACCCGGGTCCTGAGCGTTTCTTCTCATTGAAGACATTTAGTAAACACGATGGGTTTTTGTCTTTGCTGGCTAACTGCCCGAAAGACAGTTATGAAGATCCCATAGGTTTCTCATGTATTTTTAAGTGCTTGACCTGGGTTTGGGATGAGACCAGATGACACATGTACATTCTAGGCTCTTACAGAAGAAGCGCCCTCGTACCTGCTTTCCCGGTGGCCAGTGAACAAAAGGATGTGCCCCTCCCAGCCCCAGCCAGCCCTCCCCGGCTCCAGCAGGATTCAAGTCGGGGGGCGGGGAACCTTCCCCAGCGGGGGGCCATACTTCCCAAAGGAAGACCCTCGGCCACCTGCCTCAGGATCCCCCTGACCTTGGGAAAAGAGAGGGCGCCTGACGTTTGAGAAGGTTCATCTAAGGGGTCCCATGATTTCTTTTCTTTTAGAAGAAGATTCTATTTTTTTTAATTGATGTCAGAGAGGCGGGGAGAGACAGAAACATACATGATGAGAGAGGATCACGGATCGGCTGCCTCCTGCACGCCCCGCACTGGGGATGGAGCCTGCAACCCGGGCCTGTGTGCCCTGACCGGGAATGGAACCCTGACCTCCTCGTTCCTTGGTCGATGTTCAACCCCTAAGCCACACTGGCCGGGCCCGAAGTTTTCTTTAAGTCTTCTAGGTGCAGGGGTTGGGGGGACACATCTTTTAAGCAGGCACCCACACTTCAAAAGTTTCCGAGAACTCTACTAAACCAACATGTGTAAACACCTCCTTTCTTTCCTCTCCTTGGTCTTCAAGTTAAAGGTGATTTGGACAAGAAGGGAGGGTGGCCTGGGAGAGAGCATGAGTGCATCGAATAGGACGATTTTATAAATAACAATAAAACAGATACACGCTAGAGAAGAGACCTTCATTCTTTAGGTCATTTTAGCGGATTGATTTGAAGAATAATCTCGAGCCTCTGAAAATATTTGTCCTAGGAAGATCCCAAAGTGGGTGGAGCATGAGAAGTCTCTCTTATGTCGGTTTCACTTCAAATGCAGCTGCTCAGTTATTTTGACATTGAGGCACCCCCAAATTTACTCAATACTCTTTAAACCTCCTTTTTAATACGAGTTAGGCAGCTGGGGGGTCTTCAGCCCAATAATGTTTAGTACATTTGTCATTTCACAGCACTAGGTAGGGTTCGGCTATGAAGCCACTGTCTGGGTCTCCTTTAAAGAAGGCAAAGGGTAGAGAATGTGGGGGACAGGACAGAAATGGCTCACGAGCGACACAGTCATCACTCACAATGTGCGAATAAACTGCCAAGTTTTTTTTTTTTTCTGATTTCTGTGAAATCACGCAAGTAAGTCAGGAACCTCAGAGGAAAGGGTTGTCGGACTGTGGTTGCAACTGTTGATGTGTGAATATTTCTGTGTCTGTGCTGGTGTTTGTTAATGAACCTTGTGTCTTATTTCAGAGAGATTCCCCCTCCACCTCCAGACAGTCCCCAGCTAATGGTCATAGCAGCACTAACAATTCTGTTTCGGTAAGAACTCGAGCTTCACACGGCCCAGTGTGACAATTCTGTTGGTGCCACCTGCCATGAGTGTTCTAGTTACATGTGTCCAGTGGCAATGATGTCTTCTGCCGATAGCCGAGGCTACCACAGCTACCCCGCAGTTCACTCCTGGAAAAGCTTCCTCCACACTTGCTTCTCCATAAAACCCCTCCTTCCACCCGTGAAACTGGAAGACATGCAGTTTAACACTCCTTTGGTCAGCGCTCCCCCCTACCCTTCCCCACCCCCAATATTTCCATGTCACCCCACGAGTCTTTACGACTTCGCTCAAACTGACGCTAGGGGTGGAACTGGAAATTGGTGGCAGTTTCGAGCTGTTTTTGAATTTGAGAAAGAGAATGAAATGTCCAGGTTTTGCAGCGCAGGCAGTCGGGTGTGGGGCTTATAGTGGTCGATTCTGAGCGCCATGCCTTTCGTTTCCGCTATCTACGTTTACGAATTGGTGTGCCCTCTGTTTTTGTGGTCCGTGCACATATTTTTGTGAATTTACACACCTTGCCTGGATATGAAAAGCAAAAGGAACTGGCTTCAACCTTCTCTTAAGCCACGCTGCTATCACATCTTTAACACAAAGTACTTGATGTTTTCACTTGAACGTGGAATTCTATTTCCCCCCCCCCTTCCAGAACTTTCCATTCTGATACATGAAAAGAACTTTTTGTAGTTTATTTAAACAAATGGAGGCACTTAAAGGTGCAAGTAGGCACCATTTGGGGTCACAAAGTCTCCTCCGAGTTGTGGTATTGCTGTTCTAAGTACTGAACGCTCTAACAATACAGCGGTATCACTCTTCTGACCATTAATTTGCCCTTTAAAAAAATCTGTCAACTTTTGCAAATAACGTAAAGATATATCAACTTGGTTATCGGGTAACATTTTCAATAATGTAGACATCATCTCAAATGGAATGATATCATTAAGCGAAATTCCGGAAGAGAATTTCCTCTGGCTTTTGTCAGCTTCCAATAGGCTATAAAGGAATTCGTCCTGACCGTTCACATTGACTGCGTTTAAGATGCTGAAAATCCATAGATCCATCCGATTTTTCCAGATCTAAACGAAACGGTGGCAGTGACTTCGCTGCAAAGGGCAACAGCCCTTTCCGGTTGGGGTTGTCATTTACACAGGGCTGTTTCCGTGGCTTTTGTGTTGAAGATGCTGAGTTGTTGCTTAGCAACGCATTTTCTCTCTGCTTAAACTTACCTGCTTTCTTCAGCTTGCTGCTAAATGGCTAATTTTTTTTTTAATAATTCAACCTTTCTGAGAACTGGAATAATGTCTATGATCTCTTTACAAACTTAAATCTAGCTCCTTTTTTTTTTTAACCATATTGTAACAGAACACACAAATTTCCTTGTACTCTTGAAAAGTAAATGAAAATTTTTCTCCTGGGTTGGCTTTATTCTGCAGGACTTGCCATCAACTACCCAACCAAAAGGACGACAGGTGAATAGCTCCCCTCTATAGAAACTTCTCTAAAATGAGCTGCTAATAGCCGATCCTTTATTAACCCTCTCCATCCCATAATGTCTGCATTTTGGACCATAACATTTGAGCATCGAGAGCTTGTACCATTTCATGTTAACACATTAAACATGACTAATTCGCTATAAAGATTTTCCCCTCACATCCTGGTAGCTACGATGGTTATTGTAATTTCCACCTGAGAACTGTGTCAGCGGTTAAGAATTCAGCCTTTTGGGGGTCTTAAGGGCCTCGCTGGCTGGGGTGGGGAAAAATATGAAAGGTTATGAAATTTCTGGGATTGTAAGAATAACAACTAAAATGTCCATCCCAGTGAGCATCCTTCGGTCATAATTTTGTGAAATTTGAAGTCCTTTTAATCATCTGTATTTGCATGGATATCTCTCAGAGGCATTGACAGTGAAGAGTAGACATCCTGGCATCGAGGCCTCGCATGCCCTGTTAGTCCAACATGAAATCTGGAGGGCTGCCAGCCTGGGGCCGTAACTTGCAATTCCTCCCACGGATGGCTTTTAGGTGCAAAGGCAGAGACTTGCTAATTTCATAGGCGGGCTTTCTGGAAAGAAACTTAAAGGGAACCATTGTGGTCTTAAAACGTACTCAGGTGTCCAGTCCAGATTGGCGTGACTCAGCACCTGAGGGAATTCAGCCACAGTTGGACATTAAGACCTAGGAAGCGATACAGCGCCCTGTATCTCGCACCGTGCCTTAAAGCACTTAGAAGTTCAGGAATTCTAAAAATGCTGCCATAGGACAGCCCCGGAGGTGCCAGTCTGTTGCCTTTTATAATATTTGCTCATGACATTTGCATATCACACTCATGTGTCTTCTCTAAGGAGAGTAAAACACAAATATGAAGCCTACACCCTTTTTTGAATATATTTTTATTGCTTTCAGAGAGGAAGAGAGAGGGAGTCAGAGAAACATCCATGAAGAGAGAGAAGCGTGGATCAGCTGCCTCCTGCATGCCCCACACTGGGGATCAAGCCCGCAACCCTGGCATGTGCCCTTGACCGGGAATCGAACCGTGACCTCCTGGTCCATAGGTTGACGCTCAACCACTACATCCTTTTGAACATTAAAGCTGTTTTTAAATGCTTCCTGACATTGTTGGAATGACATTCAGTCGCTCAGCTGCGGGCACACACTGCCAGTCACCATGCAGCATTCAGGGCAAGATACCAGCACAGCGTTCTGGCTCGCTTTGTGCCACGTGCTGCTTTGTGGTTAAAACCGACCCTGAATGCTTGTGTTTCTGGCTTCGTGGCTGCCCCGTAATCATGACAATTCATCCATAACCCCAACTAGACATAATGCAGATATGTAAATGGCGAGCATACATCTCTAGCAGTGTAGGCCAGTGGTCGGCAAACTCATCAGTCCACAGAGCCAAATGTCAACAGCACAGTGATGGACATTTCTTTGGAGAGCCACATTTTTTAAACTTAAACTTCTTCTCACGCCACTTCTTCAAAACAGACTCGCCCAGGCCGTGGTATTTTGTGGAAGAGCCACACTCCAGGGGCCAAAGAGCCGCGTGTGGCTCTCGAACCGCAGTTTGCCGACCACTGATAGAGGCCAATCTGTCCAAGGAAACGCTGAAATTAAGTCTTGAGTTTGAGTGAACAAGTACCGTATTTTCCGGGGTATAAGACGACTGGGCGTATAAGACGACCCCCAACTTTTCCTGTTAGAATAGAGAGTTTGGGATATACCCACCCTATAAGATGACACCCGGCGTATAAGACGACCCCCGACTTTTGAGAAGATTTTCCTGCGTTAAAAAGTCGTCTTATCCGCCGGAACATACGGCATCGTAGGTGCTCCCCCCCAAATCAAGAAAAACAGCAGAGTGAGAGCTGCGCCCCTCAGAAGTAGCCCCTTGTCTGTGGTGGTAGCGGATTTTCGTGTTGATCTCCACGCCTCATGTTCGTGTCACCATCCGATGTCCCGTTTGTGTGGGAGTGTCGGGATGTGCTCGGTAGGGTAGCGCTGTCGGCTCCCGCAGCCCCGGCCCGCGCCCTCACGCGCTCCTGTCCCGTAGATCTATGTCAGAGCGCAGTTTGAGTATGACCCAGCCAAGGATGACCTCATCCCCTGCAAGGAGGCTGGCATTCGCTTCCGCGTTGGCGACATCATCCAGATCATTAGCAAGGACGATCACAACTGGTGGCAGGGCAAGCTGGAGAACTCCAAAAACGGGACGGCGGGCCTCATCCCTTCGCCTGAGCTCCAGGAATGGTATGTTTCTCTCGTTCTGTTCCGTTTCATCGCAAAGCCTCATCTGATTCCTCCCTAGTGTCCACCCTGTTTGATCGATGCCTTGCTCTACTAGCCAAACAGGGTTCAAGGTAGTCATTCCAGAATTCCAAATCCTCAGCATCTAATGAGCTCTGTTTTACGTAAAGGGGAGGAGGGGGTCAAGCAGGGGAGGGGAACGTCAGCCCTCGGGCCACAGGAGGCCCGTGAAATCATTAGGTCCGGCCCTGCCAAGGCATTAGGGGAGAGTTAATGAAATGCTTGACCCCAGCCCTAACCGGTTTGGCTCAGTGGATAGAGCATCGGTCTGAGGACTGAAAGGTCCCAGGTTCGATTCCGGTCAAGGGCATGTACCTTGGTTGCAGGCACATCCCCAGTAGGGGTGTGCAGGAGGCAGTTGATCCATGTTCCTAGCTCTCTATCCCTCTCCCTTCCGCTCTGTAAAAATCAATAAAATATATATTTTTTTAAATGCTTGACCAAATAGAGCAGGCTCATTTTGAAGCTGATCATTTTGTACGGCCCCAGATGACGTTATAAATATCCAAATGGCCCTTGGCAGAAAAAGGCTCCCCACCCCTGGTCTAGAGAGAGTGGTCTCTCAGCAGAGCCCTCCACTCCTCTGTGCCGCTTCAATCCTGATAGAACTGCAGTTTTCCAATGTCCCTCTCCTTGTCCCTCCACATGCTGTCACACCCCCGTTCCACTCCACCTCCAGCGAAAAACTCAGGTGCCCGGATTCAGTGTCACTCAGGGTATTTGAAGATAAAATGTGTTTCACGCCCAGCCAGTGTGGCTCAGTGGTTGTGTGTTGACTTATGAACCAAGAGGCCGTGGTTTGATTCCCGGTCAGGGCACACGTCCTGGTTGTGAACTCGATCCCCAGTGGGGAGGTGTGCAGGAGGCAGCTGATCCATGATTCTCTCTCAAACGCTTTGGTCTTTACCTTGCCTGGTCTTTAAATGTATGTCTGGTAGAAAGCTGGAGCTTTGAAAGTAGGTTAAAGTCAGACAGGTTTTATTAATATATTTTATTGATTTTTTATAGAGAGGAAGGGAGAGGGAGAGAGAGTTAGAAACATTGGTGAGAGAGAAACATCGATCAGCTGCCTCCTGCACACTCCCCACTAGAGATGTACCTGCAACCAGGGTACATGCCCCTGACCAGATTAGAATCCAGGACCCTTGAGTCCTCAGGCCAACGCTCTATGCACTGAACCAAACCGGTTAGGGCAAAGTCAGTTTTGTGGGGGGACAGTTTATATATTTTTATTGATTTCAGAGAGGAAGGGAGAGGGAGAGAGAGAGAGAAACATCAGTGATGAGAGAGAATCACAGATCAGCAGCCTCCCACACTCTCCTTCCCCCACCCCCATCGGGGATCGAGCCCACAACCCAGGCATGTGCCCTTAACTAGAATCGAACCCGGGACTCCCCAGTCTGCAGGCCGACACTCTATCCACCGAGCCAAACTGGCCAAGGCATCAGACAGTTGATAGACCCCTTTAACTGAGAGAAGGAGGCACAGATTACTATAGATCTTGTTAAAATCGATTTGTGCTATTGTTGTTAAAATTTGCTCAGCTGAACTACTATTTTAACAGTGGTGAAAGGTTTACTTCCGCCAGTCCTTTGACAATCTATCAGAAATCTAGTGCAAAAGCTGTGGCTGAGTGTGGTTTCATGAAACAAAGCAGTGGGCACTGTGCCATTCCCTCCCATGGTCCTTGAACCTAGCTATAGGAGACGGAGGGCATTGAGCGCTTGGCTGTTATAACTCCTTCCCACACATTTGTCTCGCTAACTAAAGGCATTTCTCCGTTACTCACTTTCGTTTGATTGCCACTTTGGGTTGTCCGTGCTCCTCCAAAATAGTCTTACGTTTAGAATATGTTTGTATTGCTTTCAGAAAGGAAAGGAGAGGGAGAGAGAGAGAGAAACATCAGTGATGAGAGAGAAGCATGGATTGGCTGCCTCCAGCACTCCCCCTCTCGAGGATGGAGCCCACAACCCGGGCCTGTGCCCTGACCCGGAATCGAACCCTGACCTCCTGGTTCCTAGGTGTCGACACTCAACCACTGAGCCATGCTGGCCGTGCATAGAAAATGTATTCTGGAATGTTAGCCATATATCCTCAGCATTTGCTGAACATCATCACGTACCGTATTTTCCGGCGTATAAGACGACCCCCAACTTTTCCAGTTAAAATACAGAGTTTGAGATATACCCGTCCTATAAGACAACACCCGGCGTATAAGACGACCCCCGACTTTTGAGAAGATCTTTCTGGGTTAAAAAAATCGTGTTATACGCCGGAAAATCCGGTAGGTTCCAGACCTCTTCTGCCCATTCAGATCATTTGTAAAGACCACGCTGCCTCTGCCTCGGTGCCCAGAACTCGCAGTGCCCTGGAGCCGTGCTGGGCGGTGGCGGTGGGAAAAGCCAGTTGCTTCCTGTTCGCTGGGCTGCAGGGCTGGGTTACTCGGAGCAGCTCTGCCGAATGAAAAGAAAAGTGCTGAGAAAATGAGCTGCTGCACATTACCTTGAAAGCACTGAGTCGCTGAAAGGTAGTGGGGAACTCAGCGACCAGTTTTTCCAGGAGAGCCATCCATCAGAGCAATACACATGAGAGCACTAAAGTGGCCCGTTTTGCCAGGTGGGCGTCTCTGGTGGTGAAAACGTCTCTGCCGCAGGACCAAGGTTAAGAACCACAGCCCGGGCCAGCAGGGAAGGCTGTTAGAGACCCTTCCCACAGGGTTAGGACTGCAGGAGGCCACACCCCCAGGCGGACAGCAGACGGGGAAGTGTACCCTCATGCCCTGCACACAGAGAAGGCTGCTTTATCAGCTAGCAAAGCAGAAGACAAATCATGGCCTCCCCTTCGCTAATCGTTCCAAATATCTGCTAGAAACCAAAGGATCCCCCGGCCGGCGTGGCTCAGCGGTTGAGGGTCAACCCATGAACCAGGAGGTCACGGTTCGATTCCCGGTTGAGGCACATGTCCAGGTTGTGAGCTCCATCCCCAGTGGGCCACATGCAGGAGGCAGCCAATCAAGGATTCTCTTTCATCATGGATGTTCCTCTCTCTCTCTCTCTCTCCCTCTCTCTTCTTCTCTGAAATCCATGAAAAGATCTATTTTTTAAAAAAGGAATGAACTATGGATACACAAAATAATATGGATGAAGCTCAAAATCGTTATGTTACATTTCCAGGCCAGAGAGAGAGAGAGAGAGAGAGAGAGAGAGAGAGAACGAACTATAGGATTCCATCCGTAGGAAATTGCACAAAATGCAAAGCTGGTCTGTAGCCTCAGTGGTGGCCTGGGGTTCCAGCGGAGGATAAGAAGACTCCTGGGGTGATGGGCATGTGGGGTGTGTGCCTTTAAAGATGGCATGAGCTCGTACATGGAAATTTCCCAGAAAGGCACATAACCCTAAATCGGTGAAAGCTTGTGATAGTCAGACGAGACCTGTATCAACTCAACATCCCGTGCCCTTTCCACTGTGTGTCACGATCCTGGGTGTAGGCTTCCATGCCAGCAGTTAGTATGTGCTCCAGGAACACCGTGTCATTGTATGCTGAGCCTGTGTGTTTCACACATTCCTAGGGAATTGTCTAAAAGCCAAAGAACAGGCTTTCTCTCAATGACTTGAGAAACGTGCCAGGATATGTCCACGCAGGTTCGTGTAAACTCCTCAAATCAGCGATCTGCCTCTTGGATGGACATAACCCTGGACACCCGTGCCTTTCCTCTCTCTAGGCGAGTGGCCTGCATCGCCATGGAGAAGACCAAGCAGGAGCAGCAGGCCAGCTGCACCTGGTTCGGCAAGAAGAAGAAGCAGTACAAGGACAAGTACTTGGCCAAGCACAACGCAGGTAGGGACAGCCACGGCCGACACAGAGGTCACATGTCCCTCAGGCTCCAGAGTTCCCTGTCCCCGCACTCCGGCATGTGAGCCCTTCCTCGGCTTGCACACGATGTCCCCACACCCCTGCCTTCCAACGTGACGTGGGTCGGTTGCCAGCTAGATTGCAGAACCCCGTTTCACAGGGAGATCGCGCAGTTGGGCACCCATGTTCTCTGGAACAGAAAGAACCCAGGAAGCTCTCCCCTGAGAAATGGCAGCTTGAGGGGTGCGCTGAGCCGCCAGGACTCTGGCCTCTGGCTGAGACTGGTCTGGAGCACATGCCCCTTGCTCCTGGCTCCTCTCCGGCCCTTGGACTTGGCCTGGGGCACATCGCAAAGGGCAGAGGTGCCCTGCGACCACAGAGCTGTGCTGCAGGTGGTTGGGTAATCGGTTTGAAAGGGCACCGGGGACACTGGATACTAGGTTGGCTTAGGCCGCTTCTGTGGCTAGTCTTCCCTCGCTGGCATTTTCTTGGCTCCTAAAAGACCAAGAGTGTTATCCTGACCTTCCCTTCTGGGTGTGCTTGTCTTTATGAAGCTGGTTTGCCGGTAACTGAAGTGAATCCCCAAAAGGCATGACCTGCGATTGCTGTGGGATTCCCAAGGGCTCGCTCAAGTTAAAGAAAGTGTGTGGGCGCCGAAACCGGTGTGGCTCAGTGGGTAGAGCATCGGCCTGCGGGCTGAAAGGTCCCAGGTTCGATTCCGGTCAAGGGCACATACCAGTAGGAGGTGTGCAGGAGGCAGCTGATTGATGTCTCTTTTTCATCGATGTTTCTAACTCTCCATCCCTCTCCCTTCCTCTCTGTAAAAAGTCAATAAATTTTTTTAAAAGGAAGGAAGGAAGGAAGGAATGAAGGAAGGAAGGAAGGAAGGAAGGAAATAAGAGTGGCATTAGACTAGTTCCCAAGGTTTCAGAAATAACTCCAAGAATCAAACATGTGGCCACAAAAATCAAGTGAACACCATCACAAATACCCAGCCTGACAGTTCAGTGTTGCTGACAACTAGAAATTGCCTTTCTCTGCAGAATGTTAGAGCGATGGTGTGAGCGTTCCTTAGGAAAAGTGATTTGGAAACTCGCCAGGGTTCGTGTGTGACTCAGAGAGTAAACCTAAGCATGTCGAAGCACCACACAATGTGGAATAGATGTGAGTGGCCACATTTCTTTCCCAAAAAATGTCTCACGTCTGATCATGTGCCATTGCAGAGCGCGAAGCTGATAATGGCATTGCTGGCTTTGTAAAGGGGAGAGATATGTAAAGCAGGTTCATTAGGCATGATTTAGCTTCTCACAGGCTCATAAATTGTTTATATACTAGAAGCCCAGTGCATGAAATTCATGCACAGGTAGGGTCCCTAGGCCTGGCGCTGCCCACTCGTTGGCCCCATCCCCCACTACCGCTGCTGGTGGTCTCCCTCTGCAGGGTGATGCGGGGGGGGTGCCGCTGGCACCCGCCTTGGCTGGCCTGGGGCCTGCAGGCCAGGGGTAGCTCCTACATTGAGCATCTGCCCCCTGGTGGTCAGTGCATGTCATAGTTCTGCCATTTGGTCTATTGCATATTAGGCTTTTATTATATAGGATGTGTATGTATACACACTGAGTGGCCAGATGATGATGATCTCTGAATGCATAATCATCTGGCCACTCCTATAGAATAAAAGGCTAATATGAAAATTGCCCCCTCGACCAGGAGTTCGACCAGCAGGCAGGCCAGTCAACCGCCCATGTCCCCTCCCCCTGGCCAGGCTGGCCAGACCCCACCCATGCATGAATTCATACACCGGGCCTCTAATATATATATATACACACACACATACACACACACACACACACACACTGAGCGGCCAGATTCAGAGACCGTCATCATCTGGCCACTCAGTGTATATATCCTTGTGTAATTTTTACGATAATTTTAGATGATGCAGATAGACAGATGACATTAAAATTCATCTAAACTAGGAAGCAAAGCAGTGGCTGCTTACGACTCTCAGCACATCACTGGCCATGCATTCTTCTCAGAGAGCGTGTAGGCAGGATTGCTCCATCGGCCCATGTTCTGCAAGTCAGCTCTGAGGAGAAATCCCAAGTCGATGGAGAGAAAACCTTTTTCTCTTTTGGCATTATACCTCCGAACCAAAACCATGGACTGAGTTCTTGTCAACTTAGAACTCAGAAATTGGGGGGGAAACCTCCCCCCCCCCCTCGCCACCGCTCTTTTGTTATCTTCAGCATCATCCTACACAGTGGGTCCCAGGGCCTTCCTCATCGTGACACCTCCTCTTCCCTGTGGCCTCTGGAGCCCTGGGCTAGCTGGTCTGAGCTGCCTAGAAAGTCCTTCCGGAGCCTCTGGGGTTTCTTTGTGGAACTTGTATTTCAGGCTCCTGGGTAATGGTCTGGTCAGAGGTCATTGTCAGGGTGTCCTTCCCTGCAGAAGCATCGCTCCTGAGCCTCCTGGAGGGCCCTCCTGGTCGGGGGAGGTGATGGCCCCTCGCCTGGGCTTTGTGAAGTGCGTGCCAGGCAAGGATGGCCCTCACCCTGTCTTCAGGTGCTTCCCCTGCCCCAACCCACTCTCCCACCCGGTCAGGAGGAAGTGCAGACTATCCATTTGCCTGCTGATCATCTTGAGTCTTGACAAGAGAGGACGGCAGACAGGGAGGCCGGGTATTGTACCAGCTGTGCTGCTCTGATGAAAGCGCAGGCTACTGCACGGCATTGCCTGCATAAAGGGTTGCTCTGAGACCGAGAACCAGCCCTGGCCAGTTTGGCTCAGTGGATAGAGCACCTGCCTGCGGACCGAAGGGTCCCAGTTCAATTCCAGTCAAGGGCACAAACTTTGGTTGTAGGCTCCTCCCTGTCCCAGGTCCTGGTCAGGCATGCAAGAGGCAACCAATCGATGTGTTTCTCTCACATCGATGTTTCTCTCTCTCTCTCTCTCTCTCTCTCTCTCTCTCTCTCTCTCTCTCTCTCTCCCTAAAAATCAATACAAAATGTCCTCAGGTGAGAATTAACAGAAAAAATAAACAAATACATGTGACCTTCATCAATAAGGTGGAGATTTTAAGAATTTTTTAACAGCCCGTTCTTCAGTACCAGGAACTTGCTCAATGGGCTCATGGCTCACAACCCCAACTATCTCTATGAAGGATTGGGGGGCTTTTTCAGAAGTTGATTGTAAAACATGGCGGGCATCTTCTCATAAAGCTCAGGAAATAAAAGAAGGGCCATGGGCTTTGTTTCCTGCTTCAGATATTTGAGAATTCAGCATGTATTGGTGGCAAGATCCAAACCTTATCATTGTTCTGAAGCTGTTTCTATTTTTAGTCAAAATGAAGGATGGGAACTGTGCCAATATCTAGAACTGATAGGAATGGCAATACTAGAATTAATTCTTTCCATTTCTGCCACCGGGAGATTGCACATGTCTAATTAAAGCACACCTCTCTTCGAGCTGTGTTGCCTACATGTGACATTATAAAATAGCAGCCTGTTCCCTGAATGTGACCTATAAGTAAGTTTTCTTTTACGCATACACTCACGGTGTTTAAAATAATAGCTATCGCCCATCTAGTGTGGCTCAGTTCTTGAGCATCGACCTAGGAACCAGGAGGTCATAGTTCGATTCCCGGTCAGGGTACAGGCCCACGTTGCAGGCTCAATCCCCAGTGTGGGGCGTGTAGAAGGCAGCCGATCCATGGTTCTCTCTCCTCATTGATGTTTCTCTCTCTCTCTCTCTCTCTCTCTCTCTCTCTCTCTCTCTCTCTCTCTCCCCCTCCCTCCCTCTCCCTTCCTCTCTGACATCAATAGAAATATATTTTTAAAATAATAATAATTGGCCCTGACTGGTTTGGCACAGTGAATAGAGCATCGGCCTTCAGACTGAAAGGTCCCAGGTTGGATTCCAGGCAAGGGCGCATACCTTGGTTGCGGGCACATCCCCAGTGGGGGTGTGCAGGAGGCAGCTGATTGATGTTTCTCTCTCATCATTGTTTCTAACTTTCTCTCTCCTGTCTTCTCTGTAAAAATAATAATAATAATAGTTATCACATAGGAAAATCAGGCCCAGAAGACGAAGGAGAACAAAAAATACAGTAACATGGGCCCACTCTGTTCCTTCACAGCTCAAGGCTCTTGGGGTCTCTTTTGAACAGGGCCCTCATTTCTCTAGATACTCTCTAGGGCCCCTTGTCCCCACCCCCACTGCATTCCTGCACTCGGCCCAGTGCTACCTGTGTGCTGTCTTCTCTAACTGAGGGATTGGTACAGAATTTGAAGGCACTTCCAGCTTTCCCAAGCAGAGATAGGGAATCAGTGTTAAAGGCTTCTTTATGAAAAAGATTCCATGGGAAAGTGGTTACCCAACTATCCAACAGTGTCCTGAATATTGAGTGGCTTCCCCGGAAATCCAGATCAGGTGAGCCCGCTGTGCCAGACAGTATTTCTGAAGCCTTGGGGACAGATGTGGCCATGGTGGGTAGTGTTGGCAGCAAGCCCATCTTCTGTGATGGGGGCAAGTTTTCCTCCCCATGAACTTGATGAGAGATTGTCCGGCTGCTCAGAGAACCACAGTCCTGAGGCCTGGAGGCTCCCAGCCCTGGGACTTCCGAAATCAGCTGCAGATCAAAGTTATAGAGGATTTCATGGGTGTGCTTAAATCACGCTTCATGCCACAAATGGGTACTGCCGACCTGAAAAAACTAGACCTGTTTTCTGGAATACAGAGGACTCAAAAGGCCACAAAAAGTGGCCCCAAATCTCACTGCTCTGCGGACGTTGTTCTGGTAAAACAAGAAAAGCCATAGGCACAGGAGGTTAGAATGCAAACAAGGAAGGCTTCTTGTAGCTGTGCCCAGACAAACCTCCCCCACCCCCCGTGTATGAAACCCGCTGGCTTTGATAGAAGGGTGCTGCTGAATTTGTATTCAATGGGTTTGTTTCTTAATGTGATTTATTTGCCTCGTGTTGAGAATACTGCATGATAAAGTTTCTTTGGTGCATATACTTTTGTTTTACTAATATATTAAAAGCCATGTTTCAATGACCCCTGTACATTTTTCATGCTGTCTTCCTCCCAATGGCCTCTGTGCATGTAAGTAACCTGTTGAGTGACCGTGCCTCTTTGTTTTTGCTGGTTTCCTTTCATAAAGTCCTCTTATTTAGTCAACACTCATCTTAAAACCTTTGGAAGTCCGATCTCTCTGTGTTCTCCTTATATCCCTTGTATGTCTCCTTTGCCAGTATTATTTTTTATTGTTTTGCAATCCTGTGGCCATGTATTGATTTGATTTCGAGCAGAGTAACCCCCTGCTACTCATTTATGGTTAAGATATTGACGTGTAACAACACATCAGTCCATTTGTCTGTGGTGTCCATAGTGAATATCTAACTCATTCTTATGTGTGTTTGAAAATGACGGGTCTCATTTCAGTAGGTCTGGCTTTAGGCTCTGGAGAGGGGAAGTGGGTGCACCTCCCCCATTAGAAAGCTGTATCATCAGCATCTTGCTCCTTTGAGAGAGGCTTGATCGTTTTGTCTATGAAACTCTGCCAGCTTGCGGCTGCACCTTTCCTTGATGGAAATGCCACCCGGCAGGTGAGGGGGGGCAATAGGTAGGACAAGCAATGTCGTCAGCACTCCAGTGTTTATTTTGGTGACCGTCACCCCGTCACCACTGCAGTGCGACCAGCTGCGCAGAGAGCCTCGTGTGCATTTCGATTTTCTAAGGCTGCCGTTCGAACGCACCGAGCATTTCTTGGGTTGTAGCTGTTTCTAGAGCATTTGCTTTGAAGACTTCCAGTCAGCCTTTGTGGAGCCAATTCTCAAAACAAATGCAGAAACACCCATTAACATGCACTAACCCCACTTGAGCATGTTGCATTTCTGTCTTTCAATATTTTGGGAATGACTGTTCGTTTGTGTGTTCCTGTTGCATTCCAGAGTAACCTACTTTGCATTTTACAGTTCTTTGCTACTGGGAAGATCACAAACGTTAAGGACTGAGCTGATAGCCAAAGGCATTTGGCCGTTTCGTTGTAAGGCATAGAAGCTTCTCTTAATGATTGACTGAAACACCCCCGATTCTTTATTATACCAAGGAATCCATTTTATGGAATTTCCTTCCACCTCTCTCAAATCTGTAGCCTATTCCACATCCCTGAAGAAGGAACTCGCAGTGTGCCTGACCACACTTGGGCAGAACCATGCAGAAAAACATTGCAGGAAACAGGGGTGCGTGATTTTAGCCGCCTTGTGAGAATTTGCCAAAGTGTCTGAGAACCGCACTACCTTGAACTTCCACAGGAACGGTTATCCTCTCGGGCAAGTTTTTGTAATGGTTTTGTTGAGAGGCAGGTGCCCAGCAAATGTTTTTGAAGTCCTTCTTCTCAGTCTGTAATGATGAGAGAACTCCCTTTTGCAAAGGTTTTCCAGCTGAGGCTATGCTTCATGCTTCTTTCCATCGTGTTCACCCTGATTTACACACAGGCCGGGGGCCCGGCAGAGCCTGGTCCCTCCTGCTCACGTCCTCACGAGTTTCCCTCGAATGGATAGCTGGGTTGCAATGAAACCTGGGAGATGCTCATTTCCAAAGCCTGTGGAATCGTAGTCCTAGAACTTGATCTTGAGAGCATCTAGCATGCTGCCTTCAGCAACTCGGTTGAGAGAAAGAACCATGAAGTTCAAGACCAGCTGTCCATGCATCCCACATCCATCCTCGCTAGCCTAGCTGGCCTCTTTCTTGCCTCACTTTAGTTGCATTCATTCTATATTCATGTTGGCTGCTGTCTGCAGACTTTCGCCTTTTTAGTGTTGCTGGTTTCTTAGAATTGCAAAGAGATGAACAGCATGTGGTTTTGAATGAGTTCGTATGATTTGCTGGCTACTGCATGAGAGATGTGCAGTATCCTTTAGATGTGGACTTCCATGCATGTGCTCAACATATCTTTCGATGCCCCTGCTTCCGAAGTGCATTTTCATGGGCTTAAAGGTGACATTTTCTTCTGAAAGTTTATATGACATAAATGTATTAGAAGTTGGATTCAGATATCTTAAGACATGGTTTTACTACTACTTTAGGTTTGCTGGTAAAATTGCAATTTACATACCTGAACTGTTCTTCCTGCAAATTTACCTGTCTTCTAAATCTTTGCATTTTAGTGTTTGATCAATTAGATCTTGTTACATATGAAGAAGTAGTAAAACTGCCAGCATTCAAAAGGAAAACACTAGTCTTATTAGGTGAGTCTGAGTGGGGGAACACGTGGTTTTCTTATTCTTGTCTTCAAAACACTTTGTGAATTTTATTAACAATTGTCCGTTTTCACTTCCTTTCCAAAAATGGCATAGGTGCGCATGGCGTTGGGAGAAGACACATAAAGAACACCCTCATCACAAAGCACCCAGACCGCTTTGCGTACCCTATTCCACGTAAGCTATGAGCTCACCCCTAATGCCTTGGCAGGCCTTATATGGGCTGGAGGTTCCCTACCCCTGGTCTAGAGATACAAAGAGGATTTGAGATCCTGTGAAGCACATAGCAGATACTACATAAATAGTAGCCATCTGACCAGTATCATATTATTCCTCCAAAGTTTAAATTTGGGACCCCAAAAGCTTTCTAGCAGTTAGAGATTTCTTTGGGTTAAAAGAACTAATGGAAAATTCGTTTCAAGAGCAGCAGGAGAAACATGTGGAAACTGGCTCTGTTCTGTAGGGATTTCCGTGCCTTCCTGAAGCCCTTTCACCACCCCTGGCTGTCTCTTCTACACCCCAGTGAGCCAAGAGGCTCCCCAGGATCACATCAGCCCAGAACCTTGTCTGAGTTACCCACACACAACTCATCAAGTGTTATTTCAACTGGTGCCATTGGAGGTTTCTAATAAAACAATTTCGAATGTTCTTTTGACTCTCCTTACGTTTAGATCATGAATACAGCAAGCTTAGGCAACATTTAGTTGCTTCGAGATCAAGTCATAACGGCACAACTGTTGAACCATTTAATGTTATGAAATGGCCAGTTCACTAGCTTGGTTTCCAAGTGTACCACTGCTGACCTCAAGCATGTCTACTCTCTGATCTATTTAGCCCCAGATGTGTGTATATCATGTTCATCTACCACAGTGACTGGAGATAGTATAGTATCCACGTGGTATATTCCACTTATTGAACTTTTCAGGTACCTGGAGAAAGGAATCTTTTTTAAAAAATCCACGTGTGTACTTGGAAGTTCTAATAGTCTAGTTGGGGCAGGAGAGGGGGAGTTCCCTGTGGGTTTGGACCCTTCCACTAGGCAAAGAGTAGCACAAATGTGTCCTTGCCATGGAAGGAAAGAAGAAAGGAAGGGAGGAAGGGAGGGAGGGAGGGAGGGAAGGAAGGAAGGAAGGGGAGAGGGAGAGAAGGAAAGAATGAAAGA